>JAPYZD010009220.1:0-13163 GCA_030522725.1 Ichneumoninae sp. B BG-2022a
GGTTCTGGTGAGGTGAAATTTAATCGCGGAATTTCCATGTCGACCGATGAAAATGGCCCAACAATGATTTTTGAATTCCCTATCAGGGGCATAGTCTCAACAGCGTGTGAAAAGTGTAATCAACTTCCTTCACGGCTGTTGGCGTGTATGGTTGGATTAAAGGTCCCATTGAAAGTGGATACCGTGTTCAGCTTTCGATGCGACGTTTTCTTTTGACCCTACACTGCGGAAAAAAATGGTTGGATTAAGCAAATGCGTGGTGACATACGTTCAAAGGTGTATTTTGTTGGTACAACAAAAATGTTTGCTTCAATCGACAAATTTTGAATAAATTGAAGCGAATAATCGTTTAGCAAAACAATGCTTTATTTGTACGAAACAAACAACAGCTTTGAACGTATGTCACCGCGTCTTTTGGTTAATCCAACCAATTTTTTTTCTCAGTGTATACACCGGCATTCGTGAAATAAAGTTGATTACAGGTTTTCCATACCGACCAAGTGCACAGGAAGGAGTTTCACATAGTCATGAATTTCATTTGTTTTCTCAGATGCGTCCTGTAGTTTTTTTCTTCTCCTTGTTGGGTTTATCTTCGTTCGTGTTGTTCTATGTGTGTATAATAAAATTTATGGTAAGTCGCGCCTCTCGAGCGGAAGCCCGATCATACGGCAAGTGATACCGGTAGGTCGGGCTCGAGGCTCCTTCATCCTCCTATGGATGCGAAATTCTGTAATCTCTCGGCGTCTCGGTAACGACGAGATTCATTATGATTTCCGTCGGAGGCTGTTCCGCGAGGTGGGCGATCCTTCCGACCTCGTTTCTCACTCTTATCCCTCCCAGCTCGTAGCACCGGCAGCGGCAACCAGGATGAACATCAGCGGCCCCTCGCGCCAGATACGTCTTGCCTCTCCCGCTTTCCATCTTTCCTCCTCTCATCCTCCGCGTTCTCTCCAAACTCTCATCCCCCTCCCCCCCAGGTGACGCGATTATCCCCTGGGAAGTGACGAGGCAACGCCTACCGGGACACCTCAGGGGCGTCTTTTTTATTTATCAAATAACGTCCACGATCGTAGGATTGTTCCGTCGCAACTGCCAATTAGCGGATGCGGCTGAAGATGAGCGTCGATCACGTTCCGGCCAAATGGACCAACACCGGTACAGATTCGATTAATCAACCTTTTCCACCCCACCGTCACGATGCATTAGCCAATGTCTACCTGGAAACCTGAAGACAAAAAATCAGATCTTGCTAGAATGTTTCTATCAGTTCTTATCAGTTTTATCCAATGTCTTGGGATGAAATATTTCCGAGCCGAATCTGCTACGTTGCAAGTTGCCGTTTAGTTACCGATACATTATCGCAGCTCGGGAAGAGATTCCAAGAGCCCGAATTACTTAATTCCCTCGAGTAGTCGACGGTAGAATAACCGGGGGCACGGTTATCGACCAAAATATATTAACCGACGGCAATTAATCACTGTCGCCGGATCCCCTCCGGCAAACAACCGGGGAAAGTATCGACAGCCTGGGGGAATTTCTGTCGATGCGAGTAAGCCCAAGCGTGAACACAAAGGTTCCGGCGGAAAAAAAGCAATTCGACAGTTCTGCAAATGGAAAACGGGAAATTGGATCGTAGAAATAACTAGACATTCATGTTCCCAGCCGTTGACTGTTCGGCGAAAAAAATTTCAATTCTCGTCACTGTGAACCTAACACATGAAAGAACCTTCGAATTTACTTGCATCAAAAGTTTCGATAACAAAAAATGTTAACAGAGTTACAAAAATTAGCGAAGATTTGATAAATATTCGAAGATTCCACAGTTGGATCAAATTTCAATCCCAAGACTAAAGGAACTGAAGAATTTCTGTGAGAATTCCGAGTTTGAGGTAGTTTCATCCGTTTCACCAGAAGTTAAACGGAAAATCGTGTGACAGAGACGCAGGTGCTATTCCCGTTTCTCCATTAACCGAAAGTGTGTTCGATGTTTCGTTTGACGTTAACAAAGAGACGGAGCAATCTCTCTGGTGACGATGCGAAGCTCTTCGCCCCCTTTTGTCCCACAGAAATTGTGCAGCTCGAAGGATAGCTTCCCTTTAATCGCTCGATTCAAGCTCGACGCTCATAGCGGCGAACGCTATCGTATACCCAACTAAACGTCAACGCACCATTCTGCATCGTGACGTTATAGGAATTTTCTATTTCACGCCTCGTCGTCTGCACACTGACGAGAGCGCACTTCCTCTCTGTGGCATTCCTATCGAACCCAGCAACTGAAACTTCCCACGAGAAATCAATGACAAATGGTATGCACGGTCCAACCGGAATTCAAACTTGGGAAACGATTGGTGAATACCGGTTCCGATCAACTTTTTGTTTTTACATGTTATCAGTAGTCAGTTGCTAATCTATACCGTGAAACTAGACTGTAAGAAATCTGCGATGGTGTGAGTGGTGAAAAAAAAAACCGGTGTTAAAATTAACACCACTTCGCAGTTAAACGTAGAACGGCCATGGCAAACCGGTAACGCGGCGTACTTTAATAAATATCAACGCCACATTATTTGATGAACCACAATTTCACTTAATGATGTTATTTTGTTAGACGTTAACAAAATTCTGTAACAACGGATAGCATCTCTAAGAAGCGATGCATTTAACTACAACTTTAAGTTTCAAGTATACCTTTAATGGTGTCGAGTACGCACTGATCAGTGTTTTTATCCCCGATTGGTGAATGCCAGGCCAGATCTACTTTTCGATTTCACGTGTTATCAATATTTAGTTGCTAATCACGTTATACCATAAACCTAGTCTTTGCCAGTCAACACCCCAAAGTCTGGACCTATAGGAGATCATTGATGCGAAAACGTCTTTGGCAGGACTTCAAAGTAAAAAGTCCCCTAAAAAAGCATTGCAGTCCTCCAGAAGTAATAAGAACCTCGAATAATAAAGACCTGGAAGGTCACCCTCGAGAGTCCATAGAATAATCAGGACCTGGCGGCGAGTCCTTAGGGTACACCCTCGTAAACTCCCAGAACAACGGAAAATGTTTACACATAAAATGTTAGCACACGCAGTTTTGCTCGCTAAATGTGCCAATCGAAACTTCACTCAACACCCGAGACATTAAGTTCCACATTAACCACATTAGGCGCCAAACATTCGCCTCCTCGCCCCCGAGTGCAGAACTTAATTCCAAGAGTCAATTCTCTCCATCCATCCACACCATTTCCCAATCTCTCGAGCTGCCCTGCTCTTTCTCTAATTCGTCATACCATACAAATGCAGCCAAGGCAGGTTATTACACCCGACCAGCGGCGATGAAGTGAATGGAAAACGTTTGAAAAAGTCAATCGCCAGCTTAATTGCAATTTATTTGGCATCCCGTCAGAAATTCGACTCGACAGTCTGGTATCGCTGTGTCGAAGAGGTGAGAGGGCTGGGGTTGCTCGAATCATCCCTCCACGTGTGGGCATCGATCCCTCGTCCACATTGCGCGTTTCATCCTGAGTGGATTCTCGTGTAACATCCTGCGGTATTCTTGCCCAGCTGGGGGTTGCACACCATCGGGCTCGAGACTCCACACAGCAGCAATAGCAGCAGTCAACCCCGTTCACCAACCCATGGGAACTTTCCATTCCCGGCGGCAAGCCCTCTCGGCTCATTGATCAAACATTATCTGTTTATACCAACTTCGTGATCGGCGAGAGACTCTGGGCTCTCGGCCTTCGTGCACCAGCCGTGCTGGCTTTACCCGGTGCTTTTTGTTTTCGAACGTACCTGAACCACCTCTATCTGCGCAAGCAAAGTTCCGCCGGCAATCGCTCCGCAGCTTCGATCTATCCGAGCTTTCCGGCCCGATTGCCTCGATCGCGTTATCCTTTAGCGGTCTCGCGCGTACTTTTCTGTATCGCAACCCCCATTGATCATCGGCTTCGGAGAATTGATTATAGAGAACCTATATGTGACCGTTTCAGGGATGTTTCGTTTCGGGTGGCGGTTTTCGCAACAATTACCTACTTTACTCTTTAGGCTCGCGCCTACCAAAGTTCGTTTCAAGTCCGATGTGGTCGGTGATTAATCGGCGAGGTATCTGCCGACTCAGCAGCGCCATCTATGTAGGTATGTAGCTGGGGATGGAGGAAACTTCGAAAGCATGAGCGGGATAAAAATAATAAAAAAGAGGTAAATCTTTATAACTCTTGATGATGGCTGAGGGGTATTTTTTATTTTATTTTTATTTTTTATATTGAATGGTGTCGCGAGGAAAAGAATGAAGAGAACGACGACGAGGGCTCGCGAGTATATAGAGCATGTAGAAGAGGGTGGCGAAGGAGAGGATTCCGACGTCGTCGAGAGCCGGACTTGATGAGATCTCGAGAATGCGAAGCTGGTGGAGAATAAAGTTGAAAAATGGCGAGAATAAAAATACGATAAGCACTCTCGGACGAAAGAGGGATATATATATATATATATATATATATATATATATATATATACACATATATATATTCTTGATGCGCTTTGTCAGCCATTGAAAAGCACCACACGCTATTTTTATAGCTCGAACTCCTCGCGATGCAGCAACGATATTCCATTATGCGGAATCTTGTGGAATTCTTTGCATCTGTGGGTTGAATAATAATACACATTAAATAAACGAAGAATTTTATTGAAAAATTCGATTTTTTTTTGATTCAAAAAAATCTTGCGTTAATGGAAATTTATTGAAATCTTGATCTCTGTCGTTTCTATATTGTTTCTCTCCAAAGTTAGTTTATATCGTGGTTGTACGTTCATTTTGTTAAGATAGCAACCTGAAAATAGTTCCTCGGCAGGCGTCAGTTCCACGAGTTTTAAATTTACCCGGTGCTCCATAATGTTCTTAAGGGCATGTGGAAAGCTATAGAGTGCGCGAGAGGCGCGATTGGCGTTTCCGTCGGAGCGAGAGTGGCACAATGTGGAAGGGGATTTCACATCACCTTAAAGTATCGACATAGGGTGTTCCGGCGCACGACAGTGACGAGGTCGGTGCATGAGGTCCCACGTGTAATCACTGCAGGGAGCAACCGCTGTTACAGCGAGCTGATCGTGCCCCGTCGATGGATTCTGCATGCTCGCAAAATGTCTGTTCTAGTGAAACGTGCGTGATAATATATGTCCTGGCGCAACGTAATGGGGTCTATGGCTCGACGGCCGTATCTACCACCATTCTGGCTACACCCACATCGACTACACTCTCTGCCAACACCGTCGGCTTGGAATTTCGTTGAAAATCGTATCCAATTTGGCCCTCACGGGCAATAAAAAAATTAAATAACCACAGACAGCAGACAACTATACGAATACATATGGTTTTATTAATACAAATAAATAAAATAAAAAGGATACATTTAAATTACGTAATTTACGGTCACATAGCCAATCTATATTTTTTCATAACGTCCCTTCTAAATCACCCGTCGAATTTGTCGAATTTTCTGCCTCAAAAAAGGCCAACAAATTTTTTTATAGATTTACTATCTATGAATTTTCAATCAAATTTTTTAAGCAGTTTTCCATTTTTAAAAAGTCGGGTTTACCCTGCTTCGAAATACTTTATATCGGTTTGAATGTAAAAAAAAAAAATGTAATATACAACACGTACCGTCTGCGTATTTCTCACTTAATATTTTCTCCATCTCCTCGGTTGGCTACGAATGATTCCGCGTCTCGATCCGTAGAGTCCCGGCACCGTCGTATCCACTTCGCGTCACGTTTGCTGGCGAGCATCTGCGATTTTATCGCTCTAACATAAGAGACGGCGATAAACCTCGTTCTAGCCTTTTCGGAGTCGTTGTTGACGGAAATATGTATACATATATACAACACATCTGTCTTCACGAGTGCGAGCGGTATTCGCACATATGCGAAAACTGCACGGTGGCTTGCCGGTTTCCAACACACGTGACGATTTTTCACCCCTTCTGATATTCCCCTCGAGCAAGGGATTCCTCTTCGAGATTCTCGAGCTGTCCGTAGTGCGCAATCTTTCCAAAATTCGTTTATAAATATGTAAATTCCGTCGCAGCGCGAAGCACGCGAAAGTGTTACGTCCAAACCGACGAATGGTGAGTTCGAACGGTGAGAAACATAAATGAATATTTTCGCTTTCTCACCAAAACGTTGCCTCTTTACTCGGGGACGAAGACCTCGTCGTACTAACGTAGATTTGTAATGAGCCTCTGAGAGAACATTAGATGGCCCAGGCTGCATGCAGTAATTAGTATATTGATTTAGTTAAATATTTATCTTATTTATGGAACCGTTTACTTAATTTAAATCATATAAATATTTTACTTGAACAAAAAAAATAATTAATTTAACAGCCACCGTTTATTTGGTTTAAGTAAAATATTTATTTGTTTTAAATAAATATTTATTTCATTTAAGTAACCATTTATTTAATTTAAATCAAATAAATATTATAATAATTTTTTTTTTCATCCTAAAGCAGTGCATTGACCGCGACTTGCCAACGATGATATTTCATAAAGAAAAATGAAGCTGGAATTAAACGCCAACAACAGTATTTCCCGGGTGATATCCTTCGCTCGGCAATGAGAGCCAGTTTAGACGTTTCGCGTTCAGACTGTCTCACAATTTACTCCACAACGAAAAAAAAAAAAAAAAAAAAAACCGAAGCCCCCCCCAGGCCGGCGCGGGGGGCCGAGCGCAAAAAAAAAAAAAACGAAAGTCTCGCATAGACGAGACGGGAGTTCAGTGTATAAAAACTTAGAGATAATAAGTGAAACGATACCGCGAGATATCCCCTCCTCTTCGGCGTTTCGCTGCACTCACGACACGACCCCGATGAATTTGCATGATTCTCATCAGGCGAACGACAGTCGCGAGACTCGACTGGTCCCGTATGTAGGTCAACTCGCGTCCCGAGTAAAATTCGATTTTCGTGATTTACCTAATTCGACGGTTTTTTTACTCCGATTTCGACTGATTTTATCGCGGGACGCTCAGCGAGAGATATTCATATGTACTGGGCATTCCATGCAAAAAATACCTGGCTCTGAAAATCATAATTCGATCAAATTTATTCGATAAAAAAAAATCTGCATCTAATTCTTTTGGAGTTATAGCAATGACGTATAGAAAATCGTGGCTCGAACCTAAGAAAGCGAGAAGTCAGATCCCCGGCAATTTGATTTGGAATACCCCATATATAGTAAAAATTTGGTATAGAATACCCCATAGATAGTAAAGGTTTGGTATAGAATGCCCCATATATAGTAAATGTTGATAGCGGAAACCGGGGCAAAACGGGGACGCCAAGCAATAAAACCTGGTACAATGATACCGAAAGCATGGATCCATTGTTTCTCACACAAAAATTGTATTGCCACCGGTTTTGAAAGGTTTAAAAAAAAACCATGCGGGGCAAAACGGGGTACATGTCCCCCTTTTGCTTCGGTTTCCCCGTAGACCGGGACAAAACGGGGACGCTAAGCAATGAAACCTGCTAAAACTATACCGAAAGCATAGATCCATTGTTTTTTGCACCAAAATTGTATTGGCACTGGTTTTGAAAGGATATTTAACAAAACCATGGGGTACATATCCCCATTTTGCCCCATGTCCCCGTTTTGTCCCGGCTTTCCCTATAGAATGCCCCATATATAGTATTCCAAGCTTGGAGATATAGCCTTGTATGGAGAAGTTGTGCCCGCACTGCTCTCGTACGTTGGGTCCGTCACTCGTCTGCTCTTTTGCTACATTATTCATGCGTGATGGTTGGCTTTGGAGTCCTTTTCCGCCGTCAACTATCCGATATCGTTCGTGTGCACGCTTCATCTGCAAGTGTAAAGGACATCATCGCATTATGCACCCACGGTCGTCCGCTGAACTCGGTGGATTTTCGTTGCACATCTATTTTATATATATATAACATATATATATATATATATATATATATAATATACCGTACGTACAGCTATATAGCTTGGTTTTGCGAGGCGCTTCTTCACGATGATGATATAGCGTAGCTGCGATACAAGCTCCTCTATCTATATTACGCCCGGTTTGCAAATACGAGTAGGCAATGTGTATGGCATGAATTATAGTAGCGATATTCGCTACACATGTAAATCACTTCATTGGCTTCTGGCGACCGAATGCCTGCGTATTGGTTCATAATCTGCTTCCGCTCTGTACTTCGAGCTTTTAACGCTTCTAGAGCTCGCTCGGTCGTGCCTACGACTTTCGATGCGAATTGTAAAAAAAAAACACGATTTTTCAAGAGGATCCAATTTTAGGCAACATTTTTGACGCCGTTCCGATTTTGTGCAGCTTTGTATCTTTCGAGCTTTACAAAGAGCTTCTAGAGTCCTCTTTCGACGAGCAGACTTAATCGTATCAGCGCAAAAATACATAAATTGCCAGAAACAGAACCACAAGTTTCTTACAATTTTCTTTTTCCATCCCGAACACCTCCGGCTATCGGCGTCAACCTGTCCTCGATTCCAATACTCCCAATTTTTAACTTCAGCCGATCGACACTCGCGAAACTCGCAAAGGGGGCTTCAATAATAGAATTGTCCCTGGAGAGGAGAATTATCGACACTACCCAAACTCCCTCGCTCCAGCGTGCCGCTGACTGCAACATTATTAGAATCGCCGTTCGACCGTTCGGTACTCGACCGGCTCAGAAGTGCACCCAAAGAGATACACGGGCTTTTGTACCTTGCATACATGCATATGTACGAAAAAAAAGTCTCGACGGTAAAATCGACCGCCTTGCAGCGCAGCGTCCTGCCGAGATTGCACTCCCTCGGTCAATTTCATCGTGCGTATCCGGTGTTACTCGTTCAGAATCGGTATGTAAGGTCCAAAGAAGAACGAAGGGTAACGAGCTCGAGTGCTGATAGAGGGCGAGCTACAGGCGACTGATGGTGTGCATCCCTCTGGCCTTTTGCTTCGGATATAAAAACGTACCTGCTACTTATTTCTTCACCGTTCATCTCGCCTCTCCTCCGATATAGGACCTCCTTTTTCTCCTTCTTTCTCGTCCTCTTGTATCTCCTTTGAATAATGAAAATAACGATTCTCGCCACTCGGTTCTCCGGTTCGGTGTTCGGAGAAGCGTCAAGTCGGCGTTCCCAACTCGTGAACTCTGCAGGGGTGACGCGGGAATTCGAATAAACGTGTAATTAGACGGAAAAATTGTGGAGACGAGGTTTGCGAAATTAAAGAATTTTCAGTTTCATATATTTACCTTAACGTGGGGTATTTGCATACACACAACGGAGAGAATGTAAAGAGGTTGAGAATGCTATGGGAGCTTTCTGAGAGTGATGGAAATAGTTTTAGGTATTCGTCGTGCACGCCCCGTTTTTTTCTCCGGGATAGTTCCTCGTTGCTCTTGTTAACGCGGAATACGTGCGAGCGGCGGCCCCGGGAAAAATTCATTCGCGCAAAAAATACGGGCGCACTCGGACAGTACACATGTATATTCTACGGAGATGTACGTCCGTATTGACGAAAAAAAATGAAGTTCGTGTAAATTTCAATAGGAATTATTGCGAATTTGTAATTTTTACCCGTTTCAATAAAATAATTTATATTGCACAGATAATTTTTTTAATGGCATTTTTAACGGACACACCCATCGGATTCGCTAATCCGCTACCCGGTTCTCATTAAATATTTTACTAATTAATAAACCCAGCTAGTTATTCTCGTTATAAAAATGTGCACCCCTTTGGATGCGTCGAAAACATAACGAATCTCTTTGAGTAGGAAATGAAAAAATAAAATAAAATAACCGAGTAGCTTACGGCATAAAGTAACACGTGAATGGAAACTTTTTCTATAATTTCCGGAGAGTACCATGCTAATGAGGTTTACCCGGCAGATTGCAATAATGAGGGCATCGTGCACTAGTCTGAAAATGTAAACTATATATGATTAGGGTGAACGCTATAGTGCAAAAGCAAAGGATTGCAACGTTTCCTTGGAAATATCTGATACACGACACCATCTGGATTAAAAATGTATTTATTTTTAAACATACCTATTGGAGGCTCTGTCCAGGCCTTTCTCTCATACGAATTTATTACGCGTGCGTAATTGGCAATTAATTTAATAATTACTAAATTATTTTATAATAATAGAAATTTGTGGAGGTCTTGTAACTATCGAGATTTGGGATTCGCGCGCGAAGCGTGCGATAACCCCTAGTATTCATATAAATTAAAGTGCCTTATTTGTATACATTGAAAGAGTGTAATTGGATAAGATAGTATCAATTTACAAATATAGCTCACAAAAAATAAATAAACTGAATGAAAAACAACTCGATTAGCATCGAGATAACCAGATTGTTTTCCGATATTAAAACAAACTTTCGTGAAATGCATATCGCATTGATGCACTAAATTGTTTATTACCGCGAGATTGGTACGCATCGTTCCCCCCAAGTTCATACTCGTATCGCTGATGCGGTTGAACGCCCGGCATCACCGGAAACGCATGAATTGCAATTAGCCAATCGCAATACAGCGTTGAGTACAAACCCGCTAATGTTCGCGATAAGCTCGTCGGTAATTGAATTTGTTTTTTGGCCGTGTTAACACACATGGAAAATCATAGAATGAATATAGCCGCAGCAGGAGGCGAGAATTTAGGCCATAAAGTCATCATCACGTCGAATATTCAAACCGCCGTACAGCAGCGCATCCAACGGTCCCCAAAATCTTTGAAGCCCTGGAAAAGTACTGCCATTTTTTTTCCTACCGGTACTTAAAATTGTTATGTTTCGGTCGCTGTAAATAATTATGAATTATGAATTATAAATATTAATATTAATTATGAATTATTGTTCTTGAAAATTCTGAGACTGTCCTTGAAAGGACCTAGAATTTTTATTTCGTAGCTGTTCTAAATGCCACCTATAAACTTTTGGCATTAGATTAAACTTTTTTTTTTCTTTTTTGAATTTTTTCAAGACAAATGATTTGTCGGTTACTGATTTACAATTTTCACACAAACATCGCTCAACGCTTTTGTCTGGACGGTTCCCTGTGGTTGCATATCGAGAATCTTAACGTTTTGGCTCGCATCTCGGATACATGTCCGGAGGCTCTTATGATGGATATGCAAATACATCGCTTTTGCGGACAGGACCAGAGAGCCATTCAGCGAACGACGGAGCGAACCACCGAAGCGCACCAGAATTCGTGCTTCATCGATCTTACTCGTACGCTTCGACGGATCGACCCTAATTTAGAGCCAGTGCATAGCTTCAGGTTGGAGGCGCGATCGCGTGAGTGATGAAGCCGACAACAAGCGTTGAATCGGTCATTCAACCGGGACGATTCGAATCCATATTTTGATAACCGTACGACCAACAAAAGTATCTAAAAAAATCTCAACATTTATTAAAGATCAAATTAAAGGCCAAAGGGAACAAAATAAATCAGAATTCTCATTCCAAGCCTCAAGCCCAATTCTTGTCACTTACAAGAATTAATTGTCTGAATGAAATTCAAAGACTTCAATTGACGAATCATTCACGACTGATACTCAATTCCCTGAAATTTCTCAATTATCTGAAATCTCTCAATTCTCTGAAATTTCTCAATTCCCTGAAATTTCTCAATTCCCTGCTATTTCTTTGATAATATATTTTCTATGCACTGTTATATTCCACTTTTCCATATTTTTACCACCATTTTTAACCACCTTGCTCGGGGTTAAGTCGTAATTACAGAGCGGCATTGGGTCACCGGTAATCGGCAATCGGCATAAATAGTCGAGTGCCGTTCGCCGAATCAAACTGCCGTACCGTACTCGAACCTTTTCGTTTCACATGGGCGAAATTAGCCTCTCCAACATTTTACGGCTGGTTTAGTCCGGCAACGTTCGCATGCATAATCGAATCGCGGTGGCGTAAAATCCGTACACGGATTTAACTCCGCCACATCTCCCGTACTTACAGCCGGTAGTGGGGAAGGGTTTTGGCTCCGCGCCGGAGGTAGCGAAAGTCAGAGAAACCCGCACCGAGAGCGAGAGAGCCGAGAGGGCTTGCTGGGCCGGCCCAGCCGGACGAAACACTGAAAACTTGATTAAGTCTGATATAAATTCAGTAATGTAAATCGGCGTTACGAGGGAAGATGAGCGAGATAGACGACGAGTTGTGTTGAGTTGTGTTTCGGTTTGTTGAACTATGCACTGTACAGATTCAATTTTACATTATGTTTCTGTGAATTACAAAACTCCGGAGTTTCTCGGCGGAATTCGTAGTCTTTTCTTTTCTTGTTTTTTTTTCGCCGTTTTTTCATCGTGCTTCGACAACCGTTTATTTCAACCGCGATATTAGGCTCGGCAGGCGCCGAGAATTCTGCCTTCAGTCGACTCTGGAAAAGAACGCTATCAAACTCGTTAAAACTTTTCGTTATGCCACGGATTTCGAATTAACGTGGAACGCTCGGGAGCCGGGAAGGCCGGAAACCACTCCGGCAGTGCATTGCTGCAGTCAGGCCTTCCTCCCCCGAGCCGTCACAATCATCCTTCCTATATACACTTTACAGGCCTTCCTCCCCCGAGCCGTCACAATCATCCTTCCTATATACACTTTACATATAGAAACGCCGTTGCAGACGATACACGGGACTGATAAAGATTGTAGTAGTGCGTGCAATTTACAATGGTAAGTGGAATCAAGAAGCAGTTTGTAAATCCACTTTACATCCGAACAGAGTGTCTTCGTCTTGTTATCAAAACTTTTTCGCTCTGTTCTTCATTCTGTTTTGCGACTGTTTTATTTAATGATTTTTTAACTCATCAAAGTGGAACTGTAAGGGACCCGCTGTGAAGAGCGTGGAAAATAATCAGACCGATTAATTTGAATGATTTTAATTGAAATATAAACTATTACGAAGACCCATTATGTGGCGATACAATGGTTATCTATCATATCATATTACAAATGGTGCGCGGTCGTGTGGCTTCGGCGGTCTCCCGAGTCAAGCAGCTTTTCTTGCGTCCAGTAGATGGATGGGTGACCGCTCAGCCCCACACCGGCTTGCACATCGAATGTTGAGCGGCAGGCCAGTTTTTCTGAGTTCTTGATGTTAAAACATCGAGGAATCAGAAAAATATAGGGCCGT
>JAPYZD010009221.1:0-12923 GCA_030522725.1 Ichneumoninae sp. B BG-2022a
CGATGTATATCCATTGTGTAATCTCTGAGACGGCGGCAAGAGGGATGAGTCCGTTTAGTTTTCTCATTCGGTTACGTGCAATGAATTGCAATCGCTAGACTTGAAACAATAATTTGTCATCAAAAACTTAAAGTCGAAATTTCCAATAATGAAAAAAGGTGTACAATCTTGTTCCTAAACAAGGCTTTACAATCTCTTGAAACTGAACACATTTTCCGTAGGAAAACATTTTCTGTAGAGTGTAGTTTTTGGATTACGCGCTTTCAACCAACAGGATCGCTCCAAAAGTGGTTCAAGCTGATGCTCGGGTCTGTGCGCGGAGTTTTAACCCGAGTGGCGTGACAGTCTGACCGTATCCGGCGTTAACTATTTAGATTAACGTTGAGCACTCAGCTTCTTTAACCAGCTTCGATGTAAATCCATTGTGTAATCTCTAAGACGGCGGCAAGAGGGATGAGTCCGTTTAGTTTTCTTGTTCGGTTACGTGCAATGAATTGCAATCGCTAGAATTGAAAAAAATAATTTATTATCAAAAATTTAAAGTAGAAAGTTCCAATAATGAAAAAAGGTGTACAATCTTGTTCCTAAACAAGGCTTTACAATAACTTGAATCTGAACACAATTTTCCTTGGAAAATATTTTCTGCGGTGGATAGTTTTCGGATTACGCGCGTCCAGCCAATCTGATCGCTCCAAAAGCGGCTCACACGTAAGACGCTTATATCTCGAGAACAGTGAACTTTAGACAAAAAATTGCGAGAGAACATTTGTTCAGCTTCGCTGTCCGAACACGAGTTCGCTATCCTTCGGAATTTTAGTTTGACAACCCGTAATCGACACGAGAACAAGAGGGAAAGAACGCGAGTCCCTTTTCGACGTTTAAAATGCATAGCTTTCCTTAAATGAATAAAAATGAAGCAATGAGGAATAACTCCAAAGGGACATAAAATGTTAATCCGGAACAGTGAAAATAAGTGAAAACTAGGAAAGCGTATGGTATTAAAATATGCACGGCAGAGTGTTTTAATAGAGAATGAAAATGAATGAACAAAGGGGAGTCGAGAGTCGACAATTCCGCTCGATACGCCAGTCGGACTTTATCGAGTTACTACAGGAGAAAGCGGGAATATAGAATAAGGCGAAGAGGAGAAGAATGGAGGGACCATACTTTATTCACCGGTCGACAGGCGCACAAAGGATCTCTTTCCTCGAATCTTCCAATCTTATGCGATCTCTTCCATCCCACCGTAGTGGCCACGTTAAAGTAGTCGTAGTCTCGCTCCGCTGTATACTGTGTAACGAGACTCTTTGACGTAGAAATAAGAATTATTAACAGAACACAGAAGGGAAGAATCGGGGAAGTTTATATTTTTTCTTTATCCTCTTCCTCTCTTACCCTCTATCTTCACCCCAGTCGCCAGAATGTCACGGACGCCGAAAACCCCGTTCGGAGCGTCCGGAACAAACGTTATGCAAAAATTATCCCCACAAACAGCCGATTAGCGTTAAAAGTATACAATTTTTAAAACCAAAATAATTTCATTTTTTCTCGGATTGAAACATTTTATTCTCATAAATGTAGCAATTAAAAACAATAACAACTTTATTTTAAAAAAATATTTTGACCCGTCAAAAAGTTTTATTGACAATTAAAGTTTGTATTTCTTCTTTATCCTCTTCCTCGCTTACCCTCTGTCTTCGCCGCAGTCGTCAGAATGTCACGGACGCCAAAAACCCCGTTCGGAGCGTCCAAAGCAAACGTTATGCAAAAATTATCCCCACATTCGTGTTAAAACCAAAATAATTTCATTTTGTTTCGGATTGAAACATTTTATTCTCATAAAAGTAATAATTAAAAACAACAACGACTTTATCTCAAAAAAAAAAAAATGATTTTCCCCATCAATAAAGATTTTTCAGTCGATACCTTTTTCTTTAAAAAAAAATGCTTTCTCCTCCGCGCTTTCTCAGACTCTGTGGACATCTTGAGCTTCGTTCGGGGCGTTCGAGCACAGCGCGACAAAATTTCCAATTCAGACCCTCGCCGAGAATGGACGAAAAATAAAGGTGGAGAGAAAGAAGCGAGCGAAGCGTTCGAGAGCCATTCACCGCTATCCGATCGGAGTAAAAGGCTTTCAGTGGAAACGAAAGGATTGTCGGAGGAACGACCGCAAACCACAAAAGTCCGATCGTAGGATTGGCAGGGACTTGCGGCAAGCTGTCCATTTTCTCGGGAGAATAGAGGACCATCCGGTAGTAAGCGTTCTGGTTCTGTCTGTCTTATGGTTCTCCCTTTGGTTCCGTCCGGATAAAGGTACCGTAAATTTGCATGCGAATCATGGCGCGTAAAACGCCAGCGACTCTATTGGTTATTTAACGTAACCGCCGAACGGTATGTGGAACGGTATGATCATACGGGGAGACCGGGGACAAAAGTAACACGGGTCAATTGTAACAAGCGGCCGCGCAACGCTGCGCATGATCGGGCGCATCGGATATGAAGTGAGCAACATTATAGACATCACCTTATGGCCATGCAATCGTCTCATAGCTGAGTTTTCAAAAATACCAAATCGCCGAAACCAAATGTGATTCGCGAGTGCAGAAGTGATTTTTCGGCTGTGCGGATTGCGTCAGCTAAGCAACACAATACAAAACATTAATGCAAACAAGCCCAAGGAGTTGAAAGGTACATTTTTGCGCAACATTTTGATCGCTGAGACGATCCGTTTCAGATTGTTATTAACCGATGCCACAGTAACTTTGCTAATAATCCGGTGCGGGGTCGATTGTAACAGTCGAACCGGGTCAATTGTACGAGCAATAATTCATTTCTTTCAATACCAATACCAATACCAATACATTTTATTTATTTTATTCTTACATTCTAAGCAATCAGCGATCATTTATACACTTATAATTTATTACCAACCAATTGTAGTCTATAACATTTATTAGTAGGGCGGTATAGTTAGGCCGGCTAAAATGGCTTAGCCGGCTACAACGGCTTGGCCAGCAAATAATTTTTTAAAAAATTGTAACTTTAAATAAAAAATTTTCTGTGATAATGCACCCCCGTTCTATTTCTTAATAGCGGTCGGCGAAGGATTTCGTTGATGCAGGATGATGTTACAAATGACCCTACTACCCGTTACAATTGACCCCACCGCGGCCCAAATTCTTACAGAATTTCGTCTGTGTTTGACGGGGCGGTGATCGCAATTCCGTGCATATTTCTGCTTGAAATTTTTTTACTAAATACCTAAGACTAGGTTAAGGAGGGTCGAGCGCGAGACTCGGAGGGGATAGGCTCGGTGGGGCGCAAGGTGTGGGGCAGGTCGTGTGCGAATGAGAGATCCGCTATGCGGCCTCTCACTCGCACGCGCCAAACGTGCCGAGATAAAGCCGTAAAGTTCCATGTAATTGCTTATTGTTAAGTGATGGTGAAGAACAAGTGTCTACATTTTTATATAGAGCTTCCTGATAATATTCTTTACAGTTTTCAATAATTTGTTTGCAACATTTCCGCATGAAACTTCCCTAGAAATCCACATTAAAATCTGTCGCTTATTTTCAATCAGCCATAAGAATCAATGTTGAATGGTTCAAATAAAAAAAAAAAATATTTCTCGAAAACGGTGCAGACGAACGCATTCAAACTTTGCAGTTACACTTAGACCGTTCATATCAATGCGTACAAAAAAATCAGCATACTTTTCTTGATGACGTTGTAATTGCTCGACCCTCCTTAATCGTACACCATTGGATACCGAAGCGTCAGACTCTCGGGTTTGTTGGTTACAAAATTAAAAAGGATTTTTGTTACTTCTGTCCCCGGTCTCCCCTACGGGGATGGCACGCCGACCAGGATTGGCAGACTAGCGTCGTACCGCGCGGCACCAGGATCGCTGGCGGGGTAAAGAAGAAGAAGAAGACGAAGCTCGAGGAGACAAGTACTTTGGCCCCGCGGCGGTTATCGTTCGATGAGGAGGACGTTGTACAGGCACACAGCCAGTGCTCCACCGCATGACAAATTGATGGCTGGTACGCGAGCGAGGATCCTCTTTGAATTATCGACGATACTCGAGCGCTTCGTGGCGTACATACTGCGCTGTACAGTGAACCGGAGGGACGGAAAGGGGACCGAACACCGGGGGAGGTTCGATTTAGCGTCGCTGAATTGACACTGATAACGACGAGAGGTACGTTTAACGGTACGCTTTTTCACGAAAAATTAGAAAGAACAAGGCCGCGCATCCCTCAAACCTCAGGATCGTCGTTGTTGCCGGACGGCACAGGTGCGATGGAAATTTATGCGCTATGGTGTATTAACGGAGTGGATTATTGAACCTTGAGATTTTAGGGCTTCGGAGGCGCTTGGTAGGGCAGTTGCTGTCTTTGGGCACGTTGGGCTGCCGCCCACAAAAAGCCAATCAGAGATCAAGCAAAACAACACCATTGGGACATCTGATGTTCCATATTTTTTGGTTCAAGATCCTTTCATCTTCGCACTTCAATTTCCATCCTTTCCGTTATCCCTCTGTTTTGTTTTCTCACCGAAGTCGAGGATATCTCGGTCCGACGAAGATATCTCGGACGAGCAAAATCATATCATTGGTCCATCTGATGTTCCATATTTTTTGGTTCAAGATCTTTTCATCTTCGCACTTGAATTTCGGTCTTCTCCGTTATCTCTTCGTTTTTTTCCTCACCGAAGTCGAAGATATCTCGGTCCGACGGAGTTCCCATGAATCCGAAGTCTGCTCCTCGATCGTCCCTGATCCAGGGATCGGGACGATCGAGGAGCAGAAACGTTTTCTCATGATACCCCGATACGAATCGGGGGGTTTGGCAGGGCTTTGCCCTATCGAATCCAGACGGCGCGAAGATTCCTTTCGCTATCGCGCCCGAGCGACACCCGGAGCCTGTGGGGCCTTAGCTATCGCAGTTGCCGTTTTTGGGCACTTTGGGCTCCCGTTCACAAAAAGCCGATCAGAGATCCAGTACAACGGCCCATCTTTCCATATTTCCTTGTTTTTCGGTTCAAGATCTTTTCACCTTCGCACTTTAATTCTCACCCCCCTCCGTTATTGATTTACTTTTTTTCTGCCTGAAGGCGAAGATATCGCGGTCCGACGGAGTTCCCGTGAATCCGAAGCCTGCTCCTCGATCGTTCCTGATCCAGGGATCGAGAGTTAATTCGACAGTCCCGTAGTCTCGGGGAAATGATCTCTTACGATACCCCGATACGAATCGGGGGGTTTTGTAGGGCTCAGCCCTATCGAGCGAGGCAGCGCGAAGAAGAATCCTTTCGGTATCGCGCCCGAGCCCCGGTGGCCGAGAGGGACGAGAGGGTAGCACAACGTTTCGCGCGGGTAAGTGATCCTCTGATCCAGCCGCCAGGCACCAGACCCATAACTCTTCCTGCCCGCGGCGTTCCTGCATCCCCCACGCCGAAGAGTTGGCCGCTCTCCATCCACGGATGCGCGACTGCTTCCTGCTGCTGCTGCCGCCGCTGCCTCTTTCTGCTTTCCATGTGCGATTGTGTGCATAGACAAGCCGATGGTGTTCGTTGGTGGTCGTTGTGACTACCTCTGGCCCATTTTGCCATTCCGCGTGCACGGACGATTCTCCGACGGTGTGGATGCTGGAATACCACCGATGCCGCTGCTCGCATAGTGTGTCTATGCTGGCGTGAATTTCCAGGCTGTCAGTGCCTCTTTCTAGTTTGCATATCCATACAGCATGCAGTTGCCGGCTTCCAGTACTTCGTCTATGTCCGGGCAAGTTTGCCTCGTGCAGTAACAAAAAAAAAGTCTTGTACACTTTGCAAACGCTCTTTCCGCAAGTGTGTCGCCGATTTTTGCATTGGTGATCTTCTTTTCTTGTCAATTTAACAATTCTTAATGTAGGGGAGACCGGGTACAAAAGTAACAAAAATCCTTTTTAATTTTTTAACCAACAAACCCGAGATTCTGACGCTTCGGCATCCAATGGTGTACGATTAACCTAGTCTTAGGTATTAGTTTAAAAATTTCAAGCAGAAATATGCACGGAAGTGCGATCACCGCCCCTTTAAACACAGACGAAATTCTGTAAGAATTTGGGCCGCGGTGGGGTCAATTGTAACGGGTAGTGCGGTCATTTGTAACATCCTCCTGCATCAATGAAATCCTTCGCCGACCACTATGAAGCAAGAGAAAGGGGGTGCATTATCACAGAAAACGTTTAATTTACAGTTAAATTTTTTTTAAAATTATTTGCTGGCTAAGCCATTTTGGCCGGCCTAACTATAAATGGTACAGTCTACAATTGGCTGGTTATAAATTATAAGTGTATAAATTATCGTTGATTGCTTAGAATATAAGAATAAAATAAATAAAATATATTGGTATTGGAAAAAATGAATTATTGCTGGTACAATTGACCCGGCTCGACTGTTGCAATCGACCCCACACTGGATTATTAGCAAAGTTACTGTGGCATCGGTTAATAACAATCTGAAACAGATCGTCTCAGCGATCAAAATGTACCTTTCAACTCCTTGTGCTTGTTTGCACTAATATTTTGTATTATGTTGCCTAGCTGACGCGATCCGCACAGCCGAAAAATCACTTCTGCGCTCACATTTGGTTTCGGCGAATTGGTATTTTTGAAAACTCAGCTATGAGGTGATTGCATGGCCATAAGGTGATGTCTATAATGTTGCTCACTTCATATCTGTCCCCGGTCTCCCCTAACGTTGAAATTGTTAAATTGACAAGAAAAACGGATGTTGGACAGATATTTTTTTTACTGCGTACGCAAGACTATTGGTAGCGGTGACAATACGGAAGCTACGGAGTTGTTTTTTCATTGGGCGGTAAACATGGTCTTGATGATGTGGATCTTGCGGAGGGCTCCATCTAATTTGTGTGCCCAGGAAGCGACTAAGCGCGATGTGGATTTGTGGAAGGCAGTATCTTAGGATGGCTATGATGTCGTTAGCTTCTACTCGTTCTATTCCCTTTGTGTACAGACGCGGTTTTATAGACGACCCGCCGATGGGTTAAACGCAGCTGGAGCTGTCAGGCCAGACCTTCCTTTTTCTACTACGTCTATCATCAAGCAGTTCTGCCTGGGGCCATAGCTGTGACGTCTTTGATAATGATATCAAAGGATTTGATAGTATCAAATGATCGAATGATTTAATTCGATAGCAATATCAAATGATTTGATAGCATCAAATAATCGATTGATTTAATTCGATAGCAATATCAAATGATTTGATGGCATCAAATAATCGATTGATTTAATTCGATAGCAATATCAAATGATTTGATAGCATCAAATAATCGATTGATTTAATTCGATAACAATATCAATTGATTTGTTTCGATAATGATATCAAATGATTTGATAGCATCAAATAATTGAATGATTTAATTCGATAACAATATCAATTGATTTGATTCGATAATGATATCAAATGATTTGATTAGATTATGAGAACATGAAAACTCGTACTGGACATGAATCCGCTACATCCTTTAATTTTCTCGCTTTTTGGACTCGATTCGGAAAACAATGTGAATTCAACAGTTTGTAGTTCCCGATTCGAAATTCAAAACCTAATGCCTAATGCCCTTCGCGCCCCCAATGGGTAGTCAACGGAGCATACGAATCACAGTGTGACCGGATGTCGCAATTTGGAAGTCCTCTTGGACTATCATGAGCCAGTTCTGCCTGGGGCCATAACCGGGATGCCTAGGTTCTTTTTTCAACTTCATCTAAACTGCTAATGCTCCAACGATGTGGATGATAGGACCATTATCGTTGGCCATTGTGCATACGGGCAGAAAATGTTTCAACGGTGATGCAGGAAATGGGATTATTATCGCCTCCTATTCCGACTGCGCACAGAACCCCGGTAATGTCAACGTTCCGGAATTCCGGGCTGCTGTCGGCTCTACTTTACGAACGTACCGACACGCATTCTCCCAACAGCGACGAGAGTGTATGGGCATTCTGGTAGGTACAGTGCCGTTTTTTTTTAAACTTAGTATGTGCACCAGGCCGTGTTTTGATGTCTCTGCAGTGACGCTGGCGTTGGACACACACACGAGCCGTTGTAGGGTCTGTGCCTTCCCTCGACTGACACCTCGGCCGGGCTTATGATTCCCACCGACGACCGCGACCCATCGCGGGTAAGCGAAATTACGTTTCCGCTTTTACCTCGTCGTACTACTCCTCTCTACGCTCGGGATGTCTCGTCCCGTAAATCCTTTTACGAGGAGACCCGGGCAACATCCATCCCTGCGAAACGGTCCGCATTTTCCTGCGTACCAGCGCCACCCCGTTATGAATTTACCGACGAAAATCTCTTCCATGACCCGCTCGTTACATCGCAACTCCAACATTTTCATTCTCCCGATGTAATCCTTTGGCGCGTAACGAATGTAGAAATGCTAATTGGGGTTTGCGTTTCATGGAACTCTTGGAGTGTTGCGGATAAAGCTCGTTAGGGCAAGACCATCTCCATCGGCCGAAACGACTTTCCATCACTAACAATAAAGAAACAAACAAAACTCGGCAACTTCAAGAATATTGAGCATTTCCCGCCACTGCGGCGTGCCATCCGACCGTGCGCGAAGGACGAGAGGCGGTAGCGCGTCATAAATCCATTTATCTCTGATTTCCGTGAGTTTCAACCTCACTACTCCACCACATAAAACCCTGTTCAATAAACGCTTAGGGTAAAAGTGGGGAATATGGCCCGGTCCATATATCATCGATTTACGTGTTAATCGAGGTGGTCCATATTCACCATTTTTACCCTATGCGAAACGGTCCGCGTTTTCCTGCGTACCAGCGCTGATCGGCTATATATTTACCGACGAAAATCTCTTCCATGACCCGCCCGTTACATCGCAACTCCAACATTTTTATTTTCCCGATGCAATCCTTCGGCGCGTAACGAACGTAGGAATGCTAATTGGCTAATTGGAGTTTGCGGTTCATTGAACTGTTGGCGTGTTGTAGATAAAACTCGTTGAGCAAGCCCATCTCTATCCGCCCCAATAATTTTCCATCGAACGGAATTTACATCCACTAAAAAAAAAAAAAAAATCGCTACAAAAAATTAAACAAAATATGGTACTTCAAGAACATTGAGCATTTCCCGCCGCTCCTGCGTGCCGTCCGACCGTGCGCAGAGGATGAAAGGCGATCGTGCGGCATAAACCCATTTGTCTCTGATATCCGTGAGCTTCGACCTCCCTCCTTCACAATATACAACTCCTACTCCATAAACGTTTATGGTACTCGAATATCCTATCGCGTACTACATATATCCGCCAAAATTTCCCGTTGTATTTCACATTTTCTCCACCCACGCTCATTCACGATAATGCACATATTCCAGAACCGCCCAGCAATGCGAGCGCCCGATTTCCAGTCCCATAACGCACCCCAATTTATGAGGCCACTGCGGTTATAATTATGGCTCGTCATCATCATCGTGCCCAATTACTCGCGTCATTATTATCGTTTCGTGTGTAGCCGGTTTCTGGTACACGCTACCTGAGTGAGATAGATTAACAAGATGCGGCAACGAGACGGTGGCCGAGGGAGAGGACGAGAGTGTCGGAGGCATAGCGGGTGTGCGGCAATGGGATAGCTTGTATCATCATCGATAACATGGTCCATAGAACGGTATACTCTTGCCTATCTACACAACCACGGCCGGTTCTCGATGAAGTTGACCCGCCGTTCCGGGACTTCCGGCCAGCGAACGTCACCGGTTGGGTCAGCTTCGTCAAATGGGTGAATCGGAGCGCAGATACAGGTATTCATGACGTTTGGGATGTAACTATAGGTCAACCAGGTCCAGGTGCTCCCTCGTCCTCTCTGGGCTGCCGGGCTTCGCGTGTGCGGCGTCCGCAGATGTGGGTGGAGGTTCGCGTAGGTGCACGTGGGTCGCGTCTCTCTCGGTGCCGTTGGTTGAATTCGGATGGCCGCGTGGTATTGGTGGTAGATAACGAATCGACCCGTGGTCGATCATCGTGATGGGGACTAGGGGGCGCCGGTATAGTCGGGGACCACTACATTTATGTCGGTGACGTTATAACGCTGAGGGAAGGCTGCAACATTGGGAGTGATGGGACGAACGAGTCAGGCGGAGGATCAGAGGAAGCTCGGCTTGGTTTGTGCGACGCCTGGTCCGAGCCCTGCGAGAAAGGTTTACGAGCGGCTCGACCAGCATATCCCTGCAGCGCACCCGTCCGTCGTCCCATTGCCGATGCTGCTGCTGCGCTGGGGACGAGCAGAACCGGAGCCCTCGGTGTTACAGTTATACTATCGCTTTTATGAGCAAACCGCCTGCTGCTGCCGCTGCTGCTGCTGGCGCTACAACGGTCGACAAAACGGCCGCGTCGACGTTCCAAATATTAAATCGGTGCGGAGAACGGGGCTCGCCCGGAAGCTGAACAGTCCAGTCGCGTTCGCCGCAACCGCTATTCCTCGCCGGGACGCGCCCCCGGGAAACTGATTGCAGGGCAGAATATATATAATAAATAAAATTACCAGGACGCCCGAGAACCGACCAGAATCTGCTCTTCGAGATTACCGGGAGCGAAATTTTGAAATTCCGTTTTGTTTCCGCTTCGGTTCTTGAATTCCCACGGGTAGTTAGACGATGGTTCAGCGAATGATTTACTGAGAAAAAAAATGGTTGGGTTTTTTGCTTCCTCGTAGGCGAAGCTTTGTTTTCGTAAAAAAAAAAAAAAATTGAAATTTTAACGTCAGAATACTTAAAATAGTCTAAAACGTCGAGAAATATGATTTTTAGCTGGTGTCCGTATGTGTGTGTGCATGTGTGTGTGTATGTAACAGAGTTGCATCGTTTAAAATGACTGTAACTCGGAAATAGCTTGAGACAGCCAGTTGAAATTTGGTGCACTGGTAGAGCGATCACGTCGCTTCGTTCAGTGCTAATTCCGTGAACATTGAGGCCCAACTGGAGATTTCATGCGATTTTCAATTTTTTGGAAATTCTCTGTGGTAGCTCTAACTTGCGTAAATTTGGAGCAATCGTCCTAAAACTGCACATAAATATACTATTTTTTTTTTACAAAAAAGTCGCGGTGACATCCGCTCAAAGCTCTTATTTGTCTGATGCAAATAAAGCACTGTTTTATTGAACATTTTATATTTTACCAATCACACTGAGAAAAAAGAATGGTATATCCTACTATAACGAATAGTTCCCAAAGGGGACGTCTATGTAGATAGTTTGTGATACTATATATTCAATTGATTTAACTATAATTGTAGTTACAACTATAATTTTTGGTCTTTGTCGTAACTGTAAAATGTAGACGTCCCCTCTGGGAACTATTTACTATGTAAGTTTTTCTCAGTGCAAACAACACCGTCGAATATATGTCCATTTCTTCGTGCAACCATTTCATTTTCTCAGTGTACGCTGGAGCGGGGCAAGATGGAATGGTTTAAAGGATCTTTCGCGAGCCATCATCAAAGCTCTCTGACCGTCGCGCATATCCATTCACTTCGCCGTCGCATCAAAACGAATAAGTTACGAAGTAACGGGAGAGAGAATACCCATCACGGCTCGCTGCAACATTTATCGGAGGATTAACTTTTGTTCGAGCTACAGCGGAAATCTCCGCCACGACATTTTCCCCATGATTTTATCCGAGCGGCGACAAACGCGCGTATACGTCCCGGTATTTTCCGGATAAATTTGAGCGACGAGCCCCGCCTCCCGTGCTCGTTATTATCATCGGCGACTCTGCCGGTATCAGAGACAGCGCCCTTTTAGCTGTGCGCTGCACAACGATCGTCCCGACGTATCCTTATAAAGCGCAGGAATCTTCAAAGTCCCCCGGGATCTCCGAACGCTGTTCCTAGAATTCTTTTGAGCCCTGTGTAAGATACACCCTGGATCTATGTAAAACATCTCCTGTAACGTCATATTTTTTTTTACTCTTCTTCCATCCGCCTGTCTCTCGCTTCCACCGCCGCTCGAGCATCGCAGCAGCGATTACCGTATTACATTCTACCCCATGGCTCTACGTACCTTAGCGAGATTCCTGAGGGCAGACGACGCAATTTCTCTCTATTCTATCGCTTTCATTTTATTCTCCGGTTTTACTCTTATTCTTGTGCCGCGGGGCTTTTTTCCCAATATATTTATATCCGGCGAATGCCGAAGATCCGACGGAGCGCAAATAGCAGCAATTTTCTTTTGTCGCTCTGAGAAACGAAAATCAAAGTAACCGCGCGGACGCACGGACGAAGTATGTAATCGGTGTGTAATCGAATCCGTGTCTTTTTTTGTTGTTGTTGTCTCGAGCGAACGGGTAGGCGAAATGGGAAAAGAATGCAAGGAAGAAAACGCGAGACGAGAGACGGTAAAAACGATTGTAATAAGAGACGGGGAACGGGCGAGTCGTCTCTCCTATCCGACAGAGCCGCTTGGGCGTCTCGACAGTCTACTCGAACGGCGAAATGTCGATTGCCGGTAATTCGAATGCCACGGGTACGCGCTATTATCCTTAGACTACTGCGTTTCGACGGTCTCGGAGGGGAAACGGCGAGGCGAAACTGGAAAACTGCCGGGATTCGATGTGTCGTGTGATTTGCATTTTTTTAAACCCGTTAAAAAAGGACGAGCATTTTTCCATGTACGACTTCGAGACCCTTCGCGATATTTCTTAATTATATCTTAATTATATCTCGGAGAATATTGACCAGCTTGACTTTGCAACATTAAGGAGGGAGTCTCGCCGCGCGCTGACTTCGCATAAGTTCTACAATAATAAAAGAAAATTGCAAGTACTTCTTGATGGTGTAAAAATCTGAAAAAAATCGTGTATACTAAAGGTACTGAGAAGATTAATTTTGCATAATAATAATTGCAAA
>JAPYZD010009228.1:0-10510 GCA_030522725.1 Ichneumoninae sp. B BG-2022a
AAGTCTTATTATACACCCAGAAAAATAATTTATTTGACGGCCACCATTTGTTCGGTTTGAGTAAAATATTTATTTGACTTGAATAAATATTTATTTCATTTAAGAAGCTATTTACTTAATTAAAATAAATTATTATTTAAACCAAATAAATATATATTTTTTAGTAGTAGTATTTATTAACCATTCTTGCCTTTTGAGGCTTGAGAATACAACAACCCTTTTACATATACTGTACAATATATCAGTTCTTTGGTTAGGGTAAAAGTGGTGAATATGGACCACCTCGATTAACACGTAAATCAATGATAAATGGACCGGACCATATTCCCCACTTTTACCCTACGCTGACTTTTCTTTAAATAAATATATTACTTAAACCCAATAAACGGTGGCCATCAAGTAAATAAATAAAATAAAATAAAATATAATATATTAATACAATAATCAATTAAATATATACTATCAGAAAGTATCTATATAGACGTTCCCCCTGAAAACTATTCGCTATAGTAAGAAATCCCATCCTTTTTCTCAGTGCACTTTTACCCACGTACTTTTGTACGAAAGTTTATTGACTGTCTTTCCACCTTAATTTTTCCCTCCGCTTCATGCTCCACCTGTTATTCCGCGTTGATGAGGCTCCTCGTCTCTGGACGCTTTTCTCTCGCGACTTGTGAGGCTTCTTTTTTTCTTCCTGTCCGCTCCTTCCTCGGCCTCCCATCTCGAACGCTGCACCGCCCCGCGAGCGACGGCCATTTCTCCCCGCTTCGATTCCTGTTCTATCAGGATCTCGCAACAGTTTTCTTCCCATTCAGCATCTTTTTGTACTCCGTCAGGGGTGTCTCCGTATCCCTTTTCTGTCCTCTACGCTTTGTGATTCATGGGAGGGTTATATTACGTTCTGGAACTAACGAAGGGTCGCGTGGGTGTATATTGCACATTGTGTCTCAGCGAGATCGGTTATCCCTCGTCTATCGGATAGCCATTAAGGCGACCTTTGCAATTTGCCTTTCGTGATTTTCAACTGGACGTGTATTGGGGTTAAAAAAACAGTGCAGCGCAGCAATCGAATGGCCGTAAGGTAAACGGCCCAGTTTCCGCCGCTGTCCCAGTTACCGCCATTAATCGCAATTTATACTAATAATAAATACAGTATACGTTAAATACAAACGAAAATTTTTAATAAAGTATTCCTTTTAACAATTGAAGATGGCAGAAACTGAGATTAAAGGTGGCGGAAACTGGGCCGTTTACCTTAGAGGCGCGTTTCTCCGATACACGAATGAAACATTTCTCCCATAAAGGCCTGTGGTTTCTGAATGCGTGCACCGATAAAAAGGTTGGTAATATCAACTAAGCTGCGGTTGCGGGTGGCGAAGGAAATGTTTGGTCGATTGAATAAAATGTTTTTTTTACAATCAGTAACAGAACAGTCGGTTTTGGCTTCCTCGGGGAGAAAACTATGCACAAAATTGTAATTAACGAAAAAACCATATGCACATTACTTTGCACCTTTTTTCGTAACACTAAAAAATGTCTACATCTCATAAAATTAAAACGGTCAATATTTACCGTAAAATTTATTGCACAAAATCGCTAACTATAATTGTGCAAAATTACGTCATACCGGAAATACGTCATTTGCAGTCGGAAATTAAATATTCAAGCCGAAAGTGACATGTATGCAAAAAGTACTTGTATTTAATACTTGATATCGTTAAAAAGAACTTGAAGTTCTGAAAAGTACCTGAAGTACTAAAGAGTACTTTAAGTGCTAAAGAAACTTGAAGTACTAAAAAGTACTTTAAGTGCTAAAAAGAACTTGTATACTTCAAGTACGTACTAAAAGTACCAAGCAAGTATCCGGTACTTGAAGTGCCGCTCACGTCCGTTATGCACGTTGTCTCTCAACGATATCGTTTATTCCTAGCCTATCGGATTCCCATTAAGGTCACCCTTACAATATTAATATCCTCTTTAAAATATGTCTCGCCTTTCGTGATTTGCAGCTGGACGTGTATTGGCGTTTAAAAAAAAGTCCAGCGCAGGAGCAATCAAATGGTCATAGCCGTGCATTCCTCTTATACCCACGTGCCTCCCATACACCGACCAACCATTTCTCCTATAAACGCCTGTGGTTTCGAAATACGTAAATGTCGCGCGCGGGTGTGAATTGTGCACGTTGTGGGCGCGTTCTCGAATGCAGATCTACTCAGCTATGCGTTCTTTTACATGTGACTGTCCGCTAGTAGTGGGTTTTTTAATCCCCGGCTGCGCATCCGATTCCTTCCGCGGAATACACTTCGTTCGTTATGATAACAAAAGAACGCTTATCAGAGCAGATTTGCGTCAAAACTAAACCTTGAACTGTGAGCAGACTGGGGTATGATAAGAACACTTATTTCGGCTGCATATACATTTAGAATATTTCTGGATTTAGCAGAACAGAGAAAAACGGAAATCAAAAACGCACGCTGTGTTTCAACGATATCGGTTGTCACTGGCCTATCGAATCCCCATTAACTCTTTGAAGCACGGTGTATAATTGATAATCAACCGATGTGTTTGAAATTTCATACTTCGGGGTATTCTCGATCGCTGAATTCGAATCTGAACTCGAAATTGGAGGTTTAACGCTAAGAAAACCTTTAAATTTTTGTCGTAACCAACTCCAGATACGTCGAACTGATGCAATTGACTCAGAACTGTGGATATTAAGATTGATTTTCCATAATAATAATTCCAAAATGTTATTAACAAATTTCAATTTAAAAATCCGAAAAAAGTGAATTCAGAAGTCTGCAAAAATTCATACGTATTCAGAAAAGTGAACGAATGATTATCATTTTAAGAAAAGTTAAGTTTGCGGCAGATTTGTTGATCAATTATGTTTTTCATCAATTCCGTAATAACTTTTTCGAATTATTATTATGCTAAATCAATCTTTCCAGCGCCTGTAATATGCTCGATTTTTTAGATTTTTATCTCCGAAACTTATGCGAAGTGTACACGATTCGCAAGGACAACCCCAAAAAAAGTGGATCGCAGGCTCAATCGAGTGGTCACAGACGCACCTTTCTCCCATGGCCGCGCGCCTCCCATTGTACATACGAACCATTTCTCCCGTAAACGCCTGTGGCTTCCGAACCCACACATATCCACTCGCTCCCCGCAGCGACGCAAACTACAGCCCAATGCGCCATTATTTTCCGCTAAATCGTTGATTTTCGCCGCGGCAAAAGCCAACACGACTATCGACAGGCTGTTGGTTTTGTATATACATATACTAAAAACTACGCAAACAGCGGCGCCATTCCTTTGTTACATAAAAAGATATTAAGGCTGACCATATCATTCCGAATTCCCCTACCTTTTTTAAAAAATAGTAGTAGTAAGATATTTATCGCCAAAGTTAATACTTATAGTTATCTTCTTATACTAAATTTGATACCTAATGCTAATTTTACCCCTTGGCAGAGGGCCATCGACCTGGGTCCTTCAGCGCGAGATTTTCTTTGGGATTTGGAAGTTTTTTTCCATTCCTTAGTTTTTTTAATAAAATTAGTCTCCTCTTTCGTGATGTTCAGCTGGAGGTCCATCGGCCTTAAAAAAATTGCACCATAGGCGCAATCGAGCGGTCACACACGGAGAAAAACGGCTCTGTTTCTCTAACAAAATGTAGATCGTCAATAATTTATTGTGGCAGCAAAAATATTTGGCTGTAACAACAAAATATTTGCTGCAACAGCAAAATAATTGGCTGCTATAGCAAAATATTTTGTAGCAGCCAAAGTCTCAGCAAAGTATTCGCTGTCACAGCAAACTATTCGCTGTCACAGCAAAATATTCGCTGTCACAGCAAAATATTCGCTGTCACAGCAAAATATTCGCTGTCACAGCAAAATATTCGCTGTCACAGCAAAATATTTGGCTGCCACAGTAAAATATTCGCTGTCACAGCAAAATATTCGCTGTCACAGCAAAATATTCGCTGTCACAGCCAAATATTCGCTGTCACAGCAAAATATTTGGCTGCCACAGCAAAATATTTGGTTGCCACAGCAAAATATTTGGTTGCCACAGCAAAATATATGTGGCTGCCACAGCGAAATATTTGGTTGCCACAGCAAAATATATGTGGCTGCCACAGCAAAATATTTGGCTGCCACAGCAAAATAATTGCTGCCACAGCAAATCAGATATATGAGTTATATGACTTGCGATATGTATGAGAGATACATGAGAGATATCATATCAGATATATGAGTTATTGTAACAAAATTCTTGCTGTCCCGACAATATTATTTTCTCCCAGTAGACGCGCCTGTCTCCCACGACCGCCCGTCTCCCATAGCAGATACGAACAATTTCCCATAAACGCCTGTGGCTTCGGAGCCCCCGCATCTCCGCCCGCCCCCCGCAGGGACGCAAGCTGCAGCCCGTTGTGCCATTATTTTCCGCTGAACCGTTGATTTTCGCCGCGGCGAGTGCCGACTATCCACAGGTTGTTGATTTTGCCGCGGCACGAACGCCGCTCTCCATCGGACTCTCTCCCGGCCGTTCGGCAACGAAGATCGATCTCTCGCAACTTCGCACCGCCAACGACGCGGCAACGACTGAGCCCTTTGTCATCGATTGGCAGTCGTTCTATGCAAACGGCGAGGGCCTCGAGAGGGCCACTCTCCCGACACGTTTGCTTTTCCTCCCGTGTACACGCGCCCCGCTTCCGCCGCGAAAGCGCCATCTTCTTCGGCCGCCGCGGCTTCCGGCGCCCCCCCCCCCCCGCCCCCCGGTCTTCCCATCCCGCGCGAGAGCACTCCCGGCATCCGGGCCGGCGCTTCAATTTCGCCAACAGGAATCTCAAAGTCCTCCTCCTCCGAATTCCCCGTTTCTCGATTTCGACGACAATCGCCGCTGCACTCAGCCGAGACAGTCCGGTGTTCCGATAATGGAGTCTCCTCGTCTCGTTCTGTTCGAGACGAGGAGTTCGAGACGAGACGCCATTCGGCAGTGGCCGAAGGATACATGGCGTCGTACATCCAGCGAATATAGTGGCTGACGTTGGTGAAGATACCGGGGGTTCCGCCGCCGCAAGGGTTACCGTCGGACAAGACACCGACGAACTGATTACCAATCATTAGAGGAGCGCCGGCATCAGCCTGGAAGTAAAGAAAAGATAATGATTCTGCCTTTACAAATGGGTCTTGAATTTCGTCAATTATCGGTTGGATCGTCGGTGAACGTACCACGCAGCTGCCATGCCCGGATTCGACTGAGGCACAAATCTGCCCTTCACCGTCTTCACCGTGATTTTCTTGAGAAACTCAGTGTTCGACGACGATACTTATTTTCGAAATAAGACATTCGGCAGCGTTTAGCGCTCATTGTTCGCCATCGTCCAGACGAACCCAACTCGAAAAGACAAAAAACCAACGTGTCGCCGAAATGATAAAATACACATAAAAGACGTGATAATTGGCAGGCATTACTAAGTTCTTAAAATATTTAATTAAAATAATCCCGAAAAAGTAATTGTTTTATTATTTTGATTGTGAGATTATGCGCTGTTCGATATGCGGTTAGATTTGCTTCCGTCGAAAGGAGGATGTTGATTATTGCATCTTTATTGACAGTTTCATTTTGTATCGGCCGATCCTAAATGCCCTCGCGTCTGCTCGCTCTACGGCAAAATTAGGTGACTGGACGATATTTGCAACGATAATCATGACGTGGTGGTTTATATCTGAACGATATCAGCCACCAAAGTTGCGAAAACGTATAGCGTTGGCCGGAAGCCGCTGGAAGTACTTACAGGCTGCGAGGAAGACGTTGAAGTTCGAAGAGATGAAATATCGAGAAGAAAGTTGGTGCAGTGCGGCGAGAAAAGATTTTGAAAAAAAGAAGCGAAAGCCGATTAGGTAATTGACAACGCCCTACTCGGCAGGAAGACGATCAAGAAGACGTGCGTCGCTGTCGGTGTCAGTCACGTCGCCTGATTAATTTTAATCAGTCGCTCGGTATGGGTGGCTCGCCTATCGAAATTCTATAAGTTTTGATGATCTTCCAATTCTTCGCGGCTGTAATGATAGTTTTCTCGCGCAGGGCGGCTTGAACTTGCACGGAGAAAAATTGTTCTGTTTGTCGAATAAAGTGTAGATCTTTAATAATTTATTGTTGTGGCAGCAAAATATTTTGTTGTCCCTATGTTTAGCAGGTAAATGAATTGTGGTATAAAAATTCTTGTTGTACCAACAATGTTTTTTTTTCTCGTACCGCAACTTTAATTTATATACTGTATACGAGCCTGTTTTTTGGCTTGCGCGCTTCGCAACCCTCGCTATGTACTATGAAATTTAGGAACCGGACATTTCTACTGCACCTCGATACGTGCAACTGAATTGAAAGAGAATGAAATTGGGAAACCTTCTCTTTCGCGGGAACGCAATGATTCCGTGAATTCAAAATTGATTTGTACGTGAACCTGCACAGTAGTGGATTTCGAAATTGTACATTGAACTTGTACGACGGGATTGAATCCATCATTTCCAGGATGAAGGAACGTCAGCACCACAAAAATGATATTTAAAAAAAACTATATATTTTTCAGCAATCAATTATATTTATCGCCGCTGCTTGTTATGGATTCTTACAGCACTCAAGGGGACTACTTACGTCGAATCTTCGATGGCACAATTACAATACAATTCCAACAGTTACAATCACACTCGATGCGAAAATGGTAGTTTTCCGCACGCTTCGCACAAAACCTCCATTTTCACACCTCGTGAAGTAAAATTTCGTACGATACACGTGCGAAAAACTTTTCTGAACTCGTGTGATTGTAGCACTCGCCTTCGGCTTGTGTTAGCAAAGTCAAACTCGTCAGAAAAAGTTTTATCGCACTAGTATCGTAAATTACTATTACGTGATACCCTGCAGTTATCGCGCACGAGTAGTCCCTATGGAATCATTCGTCAAACTCAGTAATCCCCAGTAACGTTCCCGCGAAGAAACGAAGGATCATTAATTTGGAACTAATGATACATTTTCTGTATGCATGACATAGTGTATCCAGGACATATAGTGGCTGACGTTGGTGAAGATACCGGGGATTTCGTCGTTGCATGGGTTAATTTCGGACAGGACACCGATCAATTTATGATCATAGACGAGAGGAGCGCCGACATCACCCTGGAAGTAACGAAAAAATAATGATTCGGTCATTCCGAACGAGTCTTGAATTTCCTCAACTATTGGTTGGATTGTCGGTGAACGTACCACGCAGGTACCATTGCCGGAGTCGGGGAGTGAGGCACAAATGTGCGTAATGTTTACAGTGGACTTATAACGCTGACATTCTCCGCTGCTGATGGTCTTCAAGGTGATTTTCTTGAGATTCCCAACGTGCGCCAGTGGAATGTACCATAAAATCCATTTCCATCCCGTTAGGGTCGCGTCGACATTGTCCGGCATATGGCACGACGGCCAAGAAACGTTTCCCTGATCAGCGTTGTACTCGATCGGCCGCTCGAGCTGAGAATAAAAAAATACACAATTTTAAAGTGAGCCATAAAATCTGTCGGATTTTTTAGCCGCGGCGACATCGCCGGGCATATCGCTCGTCGGCAAATTAATGACGAATTGATTAACGCTGGAATCAATGAGCACGTCGAGCTGAATGTAAAAGGTGACGAGAGAAAAATGAAATTTTGTACATTGAAATTGTCATATAGCTTTATCATAATGTTCCTTTATTCGCAAGGATTCTTCGATGCGACAGCACTTTGTATATTTCTGACTTCCTTGCGGAGGAAGCTTCGCGAATAAAGGAACATTATGAGAAACCCATATGAATATTTCAATTGGCAACTTTTATGAGGAAGTGATATGAAAATTTTTATTTTTAATTTTATCCAACGTCAACGTCGTGTTCGACTTTTATGCAAAACGACTGACCGGTTTAGGTTGGGCGCGAAAAAATGCATGAAAAACTGTGCGCAAAATTGTAACAAGTCAGGAAGCCATGTGTAAAGTACGTTCGTAATGTAGAAAATAGTCTACAGTGTCGGTCCGGAAAGTCCTCCTCCTCCGAATTCCCCGTTTCTCGATTTCGACGACAATCGCCGCTGCACTCAGCCGAGGCAGTCCAGTGTTCCGATAATGGAGTCTCCTCGTCTCGTTCTCCGGGCCATCCGACGCTCTGCCCGTCCCCCTCGTCCGTCGGCGCTGTTTCGCTCCGTCTCTCGGTGCGCGGCCACAACTTCACGTTATTAAGCCCAGAACGGGCTTTGCGTTATTGCGAGCCGACCATTGTACTCTCACTGATTGACGAACGTGTCCGGCACGTCGGGCCACACACCGACGCTTCGCGGGATAATGCACGACTTGTTATGTCTGTATGGTATCGCTGTGTCGTCATTGTTCCATTAACGCTGCGAGGCACGTAGAGCTCTTCTTCTATATTTTATTTATTTATTTTTTTTCTTTTATTTAGCTTATTTTTTTTTTAGTTCAATCTGGAGGCAAAAAGCTCGGGGACGATCAATGCGCATTGCGGTATTTCACAATTACGCGAAATTCTCGGAAATCTTTTTTTTTTTTTTTTGTCGATAATTCGTTCGGGTTAGGTAACGTGTTTCCGCTGTTTCGGAGGTGGCGAGTCGAGGCGCGGTATTCGAAGATTGTAATCGATAAATGAAATTATGGAGCGGAGAGCGAGACTTGTTGGATGGTTGGCATGTTAAAGTGGAACGGTCGCAAGCGACGATTTCAGCCTCGAGAAAAGCGTTCGAGTTATGAGAGATAATGGTTGATGAGAATTTTTTTTTAGCCTTGAATGGCGTCTCGATGAATCCTGGGTGGGATGCAAATACGATGCGAACGGGGCATATGAATATCGATCGCATTATGCGAACTATCGATGCATATGTATATTCATACTGGGAGACGGAAAAACGTTCACGGTCGGAAACAGCACCGTTCGCGTTGTCTCCTTACAAAGAACCGACGACAATCTTGCGTGGCGAAGTGACTCGCGGCGGCGAGATTTTTACACTGCTTTTCTAAGGATGCGATATTACGTAAGTGGTCGCTAAACGGACATGCGCGACCGTGCGTAATACCCGAGGCAGGCGATGACAGCATTTTTAACCGAGATTATATATTTTTAAAAAACATTTTATAATAAAAACATTTTATGAATAAAGCATTTTATAGAAAGAGCATTTTTTATAGAAAAAGCATTTTATAAAAAAGCATTTTATACAAAAAGCATTTTATACAAAACGCATTTTATACAAAAAGCATTTTACACAAAAAGCATTTTACACAAAAAGCATTTTACACAAAAAGCATTTTATACAAAAAGCATTTTATACAAAAAGCATTTTATACAAAAAGCATTTTATACAATAAGCATTTTATACAAAAAGCATTTTATACAAAAAGCATTTAAATAAAAAAAAGGATGCTACAAAAAAAGCATTGTATAAAAACAATAGTATTTTTATAAAATCTGTAATTCGATAGTTTCCGGCGTTTCGGAATAACGCGAAGCCCAGCGTGGATTCTCGAGCGTCCGGAAAAAAAAAATGGAAAATAGAGATATAAAATTATGCGGAGTGGCGGCTAGAGACGCGTAGGTATTTTCGTCGAGTCGATTTGGGTATTATCCGCCGGCCGATGGTCAGTGTGAGCCGCTTTTATTTTTTTTCATTCATTCTCCTTTACGACTTTCCCGTGGTGAATCCTACCGCGATATTCACCACTCCAACCCTATTACACAGAATGGTACGTGTCTCTCTACGTGACTCACTCTCGAGTGGGATGAGCAGGGGAGTTAGCGCGGCGCAGAGAGAGCCCCCCCGTTCGATTTTCTCAGACTTATCGACCCGCAGACGGACTACTCGGTGACCCCCCGACCTCCCCCGCGCCTTCTTCACGAGCCACGAATAATACATAATTCCTTGCTTCGCGGTCGCGCACCTCTGTCCATAGAAGAACTATATACATACATATATCTATATATATACATATATATAGATACACACATATATATATATATAGCTATAGGGTAGTACTTGTAGTACTTCTGATGTCCGCTCGTGCAGCCAAGAGGCGCCCAACATTCTGCTGATCGTAGATTTCCCCCCCCCCCCTCCCCCCTCCCCCCCTCTCCGCAGTTTTCCTTCGTACCTGCACGCTTTATTTTAATTTGTAGACCACGCAGGTGGTAAATCGCTTACTGCGGGTGTTGATGCAGAAATGTGGCACTTTTTTTTTCTTTCCCTAACGCTGAAAAAAAGAAAAACAATGGAAAAAAAAGAGCGCGGAGGAAGTATGTAGGAAAAGCGGAAACGGGTGATAAATTCGTGAGTCCACCCGTTCGTTAAACGTAACGCAACCCGATGTTTCACGCGCGTCGCGTGCTACCTCGTGAAGTATTAAAGCGCGTTACACGTACAGTCGCAGTGACTAACCTCCACCCGTTTTCCGGCACCCTCGCCCCCCC
>JAPYZD010009231.1:0-10033 GCA_030522725.1 Ichneumoninae sp. B BG-2022a
ATATTGAGTGATTGAGAACAGTATTAATAAAATAATAGAGTTTTGGTTATTTGTTAATTCTGGCGTGATCTGGATTTATTTTTTGTGAAAATCTTTTTCTGACGCGACGAACTGCACGCGAGAGTTTGTAGAGAGAAGATTCGTTTATAAAGATTTTTGAGATTGGACCCTTGGTATTCGGGGCTGGTACGAATACCTGGCGCCTAACATAGGTAATCGAGGAATAAAGGTGAGAAAAATTATTACTGAGGATAATTTGAAATTCGGGGGCGTCATTATATTTTGGTCGGGGTGCTGTACCATCGGGATAGAGATTCCGATCCTGTGGTAAAAGCTCGTCTCAATTTCTGGCGCCCAACGTGGGGCAGCGCAAGTAAAAATTCGGAATTCTGTTGTGCGCGAAAAACATACTTTATTACTCGTAATAAAAAAAAGAAATTATTCTCGAACGGAGGAACGAAGAGAACCGCTGCGGGAAACATATAGTGTGTCGTACGCCGACAACAATCGTGAGTCGAGCTCGAGCTTCGAGCCCCCGCGCGCGACCGTAAACAATAACAGTGCGCGTAGAGACTCGAAGAAAACTCGCTTCAGACTCGTTATTCAAAAAAAAATAAAAATTAAAAAAAAAATAGATCATTTGTGTTCGAACGCGAAGTTTTCGTTTCGTACGAGACAGCGATCGGGTAGTACATTCGCGTGGATGAGTACCGTGACGCACATCCGTGATCTCGCTCGAAGCGCGAGAGAGATAGCCAGTGTGGTGCGCGACGCTCGAGTACACGTGTACCGTGAGGCCTAGCCGTGCTCTCGCTTGTAGCGCGAGGAGTTATAGGACCCGCTCAACGAATATTCGCGTGACGGTCCCATAACATGGTGCGCGTATTAATTCGTGATAAACACGCAACTTTTTCGAAAAATAAATCGTGATTAATTCGAAATAAATGGGTCAATTTTCGTAAAAATAATTACGCGATTTTTTTCGGAAGATAATACGGTGTGATACGCGAAGTTCGAGTACGCGTGAGTTGTGGACAATATAGACAGCATGGTAGATCGAACGTTCGCGGGATTGATCGGTTATACAATTCAACAGTGCGCGTGATAATTTGACTTCACTTTCACGAATAAATACGTGAATTATTCGATTTTTCGAAAAAAAATTATTACGTGATTTTTCGCCAATTATTAACGCGCCACTCAATTAAAGATTGTGCGAATAATTTTGGAAAAATTATTCGGAGAAGTTATCAAAATTAAATATTCGCGTCGCGAACAACTACTCCGTGAGTTTTGCGATTAACAACGCGATTATAAAATATTTAATTCCGTGAATTCTTCGTGATTGTTGCGTGTAATTATTTTCAATCGTAATGGCGTCCAAGGACGCGATGAGCGAAGAGACGCCTGAATCAAACGACCCGCTGAAGAGTAGCGAGAGTGAACCGAGTCAAGATGATCTCGAATTAACACTACAAGACAGTGAGAGGGCATCTACGGAGGACCCGTTACGTTGGATCGATTTTCGCACCATCGACGAATTGAGAAATATATTGCGCGCGGCTAGTCTGAATGATGAAGGCGGGCATGAGGAATTACGACAACGGGTGCGTACATTGATGGGTAGTCAACTCAAAACAGTAGGGACACCGGATATGGCAAATGTAAATACTCGTGACCGAACGAAAAGGGTAAGAGATCCGCTCGCATGGATCGAGTCACTCACGGCCGAGATGTACGTCAGTTACTGCGATGTGCTGAAGCCAGTGTGGAGGGAAATAGCGAAAAGATCCGCGACCGACACCGCCGCAGCAAATATCGAGAAATGGGGTACAAAAATATTCGTTGGGATGAGGACGATGTGGTGCTGATAGATAGTGAATCTTTTGCACCCCTATTGACACAAGTTGACGAGATGCCAGTAGCCAAGATCCGCGAGACGCTCGCAGCTTTATTCGTGAGTTCAGACGGTGTTCCGGCCGTAGTTAGAAACCGATTGAGACTTAGGTTGGCACGACCATCGAGTTTTAGCGGCTATGGTGTTTCCGCACAATCAACACCAACAGCGGAGTCGCAAGGAGCGAAACCAAAAAAATGTGACAAAAGGGAGGCTTCTCGGGAAAAATCGGGATGTGCAAAACCTGGGCGATACCTCGAGAAAAGTCCGGGTCGACGAGCCAGAGGACACGTCAAAGGGTGCTGCGCACCACGGTAAAACCATGTCTTCAAAAAGTCACGACCAAACCGAACAACGGAAGGACGGAACGAGTCAACAATCAAAAGTGAGAACAGTCGGGAAATCATCGAAACCGACACCAGTTAGAGAACCGGAAGTTTCCAGTGCAGCGAGTGACAGTGAGTCGGAGCTCAGTGAATCTTCGGGAAGCGAATCAGAGACGAGTGTATGCTCGGGATCGGGTTTGTCTGAACGGTCGCACCGGAGTAACCGAGGCTCGCAGTACCGGTCGTCTAGACGGCAGCAAGATAGGGATATTGGAGAAATCGCTAGGAAATGGGGATTAAAGTTCACAGGAGACAATGATTTCGCTGGAGATGAATTTTTGGAGATTCTCCTGGAGAAAATCACCGCTGCGAAGATTCAATATTCAGATCGCTTGCAAGTGTTGCCTGAAGTGCTCAGATATGGTGCTATCATATGGTATCAAACAAACCATAAGCAATGGGAACATTGGCATAATTTCGAAGTTGATTTGCGAAAATGGTTTGCTGTCGATACTGATTAACAAGGCCTCAAAGACGACATACGGAAGCGAACGCAGGGTAATGGAGAAACTGCGAAAAATTATTTGATACATATCCAAGGACTCTACGATAGACTGCGTCGACGTAGGAGCCTCAAAAGTCAGTTGGATCATGCGTACGGAGGTCTTCGATCCGAATATTCGGACAAAATCGAGCGAAAAGATGTAAAATCGTATTCGGATCTCGTAGAAAAGGCGACGAAGATCGAACAGCGATGGGCTCGGGCGAAGACGCGACGTCCACCGCCAAGCCGCAACGAATGCCAGTTTAAAGCTTATGCTTGGGATGGCGGGAAGAAAGATGAACCGAAATCTCAGAGTGGCATTAAGCAAGGAGGATACCGACAAACCACCTCGATGATTAACTCCGTGATGACGGAAGAGCCTTCGGGGGAAAATAATAATAGTGCGATTGAACCTTCCTCACCGAAGAGGAAGCGAAACAGGAGAAAATCGAAGGACAATCAGGAAGTGTCTACGGTTGAACCGAAAACACGTTTGAAAGCGTACGCGCAAACTGCAGCTTCCGAACCACCGCAACAACAGTCAAGTGGGGGGAGACAAGCGACGACGAATGCGAGGAACGACGCTCGCTCCTGTTCGCCGCAGCAGAAAATTTCGCGCGACGTTCGCCGCAATTTTGTTACGACTGTGGTGAGTTAGGACATTTCAGTCGAGATTATGAGGAACAGAAAGTTACGCTGTGTTTCGGCTGTGGACGAAAGGGCGTAACTACCGATAATTGTGGTTGTGTGTTTGCAAAAAACGCCGATCGGGCCGGGCAACCGCGGACAGCCAGCGCACCGGTTAGACGTAAACCCGCGTGAGAATACGATTCCTGTAAATAGAGATTCCCATGTAATAGAGAGTGCAGTTCGCCTCGAGGATTCGAGACCCGTAGAATTAAGTGCAGGTACATCGAGCTCTCCGCGTATCGCTACTAGGGAAAATACAGTAGAAGTCGTAAATAACGGGGAAAATAACCGAACGATTGGGGTGTGGATACTCGATGACTACCTTGAGACAGACGAGGAAAACGTAGAGTCGCGTGTAATTGGGGAAATGAACGAGACCGAACGTTTGTCGACAGCGAGTCACGCCGACGGTGATCGTGATACCGCACGTAGGACCCGTGTAGAGTCTGAGGTAGAAGCTACATCGAGACCAACAGATTCGTTTGGATTCGCGATGAATTTTCCCGCTCCTCCGATGGAGTGGCAGCGTGAAACAGGTCGCGAGCGTATTTTCGTACAATTGTTAATTGGGGGAAAAATACTAGATGCATTGATCGATACGGGTGCAACTATATCCGTTTTTGGCAGAATTGGAGGGGTTATAGTGAGTGAACTCGGTTTACCGAAACGAGAGTATCCGCGATCAAGAAACGATTATGTCACGATGGCGAACGGTATACCCGAAAGAGTTCTCGGAGAGGCTTTATTTCCAATTGAGCTTGATGGAGTACAGAAGTGGTTTCCAGATATCATAGTGCGACAACTGAAATCCGGTTGTTTATTGGGCATGGATTTTATTAGCGCATATGGGATAGATATCTATGGCAGTCGTGGTACGTGGTCGGTGGGGAAAGATGGTGCAGAACACCCGATAACTAGTAGGTGGGAACAGGTCACAATAGTCGGCGTGTGTTTTGGGATCCAAGAATCCGCTCGTGAAGAATGAAAGCGTTTAGACAATCTACTCGCGAGAATGAAACCGACGATGCCACACGATTTTGATGTGTCAGTGGCGCTCATTGAGCACGAAATCAACGCGCCGTTAGATAAAGCTGTGAAGCAGCGCATGTACCGACGTTCGCCGGCTGTTGTTGGGAAACTTCACGAGGAAGTTGATAGAATGTTAGAAAAGGGAATAATTGAGCCTTCGTCGAGCGAATGGGCGAGTCCGCCGGTGATGGTTGCGAAACCCGATGGTAGTTGGAGATTTTGCGTAGACTACCGTGAGTTGAACAAGGTAACGCGAAAAGATGTATATCCATTGCTACGCATGGATACGATTCTAAGTAAGCTGCAAGAGGCCGTGTACATTACTACGCTTGATATGAGTTCCGCGTATCACCAGATAATGATGGCCGAAACTTGTAAACACTTCACCGCGTTTGTTGTTGAGGGTAAAGGATTGTTTAAAGGAGGGTAAAGAATTTCCGGAATGGAGAATTGACGGAAACGCCATGTATTTTTATCGACCGGACGCGTTAAAAGAAGCTGCCGGAGACGATTTAGACGCATGGAAACTGGTAGGTCCGTCAACCGATCACGAAATAATACTACAGCAAGCGCACGATAGTGAACAAGCCGGACACCCGGGTGTCGAACGAACATATCGCCACGTCGCTACGTATTATTATTGGCCCGGTATGTACCGTGACGTGAAAAGATACGTGGGGAAATGCATTACATGCGCTGGCATAAGTCGAATCAGGCGCGACCAATGGGTTTAATGGGACCACGGGTGATCACGCAACCATGGGAGACCGTCGCATCGGACGTTATGGGTCCGTATCCGAGATCAAAGGCTGGTAATCGATATGTCATCGTTTTTGAGGATCTTTTTACAAGCTGGATGGAATGCGTACCTGTAGCAGCTGCGAATGGACAGACAATAACAAATGCATTTCGAGCGCGTGTGCTTAACCGGTGGGGTACAACGCGTCGTTTACTTACGGACAACGGGACGGAGTACGTTAACCGAACAGTAAAAGCATTGACAGATGAATGCGGAATCGAACAAGTAAAGACAGCACCGTACCTCGCACAAGCGAATCCGGTGGAACGAGTGAATCGCAATCTCAAAACTATGGTAGCGAGTTATATTTCCAACGATCACAGAGAGTGGGATATGCACATAGGAGAGTTTCAATTCACCTACAATACCGCGAACCATTCATCCTTAGGGGTGAGTCCGGCATTTTTGAATTTAGGTAGGGAACCTAAGCCGGCAGGTTTTTGGTCGCGAGTAGTTGAGAACGACATACCAGATGCACCAGACAAAGCGAGATGGGTTAAACGAATGCCTAGACTTGTCGAGCTTAGAGATCTCGTAACGAGAAAAATTCGAGAGGCTTCGGAAAAGCAAGCGAAGTACTATAATCGTAGTAGGAGGGACGTTCCCATGCACGCAGGTGATCGAGTTTTTCGGAGGTATCGAGTACTATCCAAAGCCGCGAATAATATGACTTCAAAACGATACGCGGGTCCGTTCAACGTATCGCGAATCGTGTTACCGAATATCGTCGAGTTGACTGATTCGAAGGGGCAATCGGCAGGTAGATGCCACGTGAAAGATTTAAAGTTTCATAGTAACGCGAATAACGTGGAGAGCTCGACTGAACCTTAGTAGCGAATAAGGTAGAATTGTATTTGATAGGACTGAGGGAACTGAGTGTCGGAGATATTATTTGTTTTTCGATCATATAGCAGAAGTTGAAAATAAAAAGTTTGATTTGGTTTTTGGAAAGATGTGTGCGAAATTGGGTATGATTGAATTTATGGTGGAAGTGATTACCAGGTACGCGTGGGAAGGACTCTGTAACAAAGCGTGATAATGGTTTGTATCGGCGTGTTCCTACCTGTGATAGCACAGGGTAGTCAAGGCCTAGTGGGGGGATGTGACGAGGCGTTGTAGTACGCGCTCGCAATCACGCTAAGAGGGAACGCGCGCGAGGGTCTTTGTTAGCCATGCGAGTACAGAGTCGGTCCCCATGGTACCCGATGAAACAAAATATGTAGAGCGAGTGTCTGCCGGAGACCTGTCTTGTATTTTTTCAGAGTGAGAAGGCATTGACAAGACAACGAGTACCGCATGAGGAGAGTGTCGAAAGAGAGGCATCGCGAGGAACCAATCACAATAACGAAAAAGTCGCGTAGGGCTTTCCCCCCCCCCCCCCCCCCCCCCCCCCCCCCCCCCCCCCCCCCCCCCCCCCCCCCACCCCCCCCCTCCCCCCCCCCCCCCCGCGCCCCCTTCTACTAATCACCGGAACGCGTACCGTAGTACGAACACGAATAGGAGATTCGCGTGGTGACCACGATAGTGTCAAGAAGTATTGAAATTGGTAGAGGTCGTCGAAGTGACGAATAGTTTATATCGAGACTCCGTTAATTATTATAGTTCTTTTTTTTGTATTCCGTTTGCGACCACGCCGTGCTGGCGGTAGAAGATATTGTTGTACACCGCGCAGACGGCCGAATAAAGTTTTTCCGAGCAAAGAGGCGCGAGGCTGGAAGGAAGTAACGACGACGCGTAGCTCTTACAAAGTACAGAAAGGTAGGCGCACGCGGTGCAAGCCATTTTTCGTAATCGAACACGCGTTGCCGAGGTCTACTCGCACGTGCCCGGTAAACCGGAAATATAAACCGGAAATATTCTTTGAATTGTGAAACATAACGTTGAGTACAATTATCGAACGCGAAAATATAATAGGCGTAGAGTTTCGTGTGCTACACGAACAAATATTTTACTTTGTTGTATTTGGGAAAGTTGAGCAAATATTGAGTGATTGAGAACAGTATTAATAAAATAATAGAGTTTTGGTTATTTGTTAATTCTGGCGTGATCTGGATTTATTTTTTGTGAAAATCTTTTTCCGACGAACTGCACTCCCTATCCCACTAGCCGTGCGAAGAGGATTTGTAGAGAGAAAATTCGTGTATAAAGATTTTTGAGATTGGACCCTTGGTATTCGGGGGTGGTACGAATACCTGACGCCTAACATAAGTAATCGAGGGATAAAGGTGAGAAAAATTATTACTGAGGATAATTTGAAATTCGGGGGCGTCATTATATTTTGGTCGGGGTGCTGTACCATCGGGATAGAGATTTCGATCCGGTGGTAAAAGCCCGTCTCAATATATATATATATATATATATATATATATATATATATATATAGATGGATAGATAGATATAAACCTAGAGATCAGGTTATTCATGACTCTTTTTTTCAGATGTCACATTCAAGGGATGACGTTATTAACAAAACTTTTGAAAGTTATTCGGATTTCACTAACTTTCTCAAACAGTATATGGAGGATACAGGCTATAAACTATCAGTTTACCGAAGCAAAACAATCGAGGCCGCGAAAAAAGATGGTTTAAAGAAAAACCAACTCTAATTTTTCAATTACAATAATACACATGCTAATTACTATATTTTTAAATTATACTGTGATTTTAAACACGATAATTTTGTTGTTATCAAGTTTTTTTACATAGTTCGCTAAATATACAGCACAAGTTCATTATATGGATTTAATTTCTGAAACTTAGAATCTCCACTTCTATATATAAATCATACAGGAACAATTTGCGACGATTTTTTACATTTGCCGTATTAACTCAGATGTGTACAAATTGAAAGGGGATTCATGTTTTTTCGGTTCTTCCGATCGGTTGGGCAGGTGATTTGTAAAAAAATCTGTAGTGTTTTATATCATAAATATTGCACAGAAAATAAGTCAAAATTCAAATTTTATGGACAAGCTACTTAGCTTAGAAGTGATGACATTTTTAATTGTTCAAATTTCTTTCACGCAGTTCTCAGAAGACTAATTGCCCAGCATCCATGACAGTGAATGTGACGGCTACGGGATCGCACCTCATTATTACATCATGCAACGAACAGCATAATCATACCTTGTCTCAGGTTAGTGCATATTTTATGTTCAAATAAAATATTAGTTTGGATTGCTGGAAAGTTTTTTTCGATGATACTGAGAAATATTCAGAACCGTATAATTTTTACAGGAAGCACCAGAACAAAATCATACATCCGGACGAGACAACAGTAAACCCTCAGCAATGTTCTACTGACATCCTCAGATGAGACCTCGCCCGCGTCCTCAACCGAAAACTCAACTAAAAAAAAGCACTCGTTTCCGAACCCCTCGATTTCTGCATCGGTCAGCACGACCGCTTAATAAAAGTGCTGGAACTAATGGATGGTTAAATAACTTGGATTCAAGAAACGAAACGACTGATTGAATTCTCCAATCACGAAAGCGACATTGATATGCAAAGGCTTACAAACGACCACACAATATTAAAATCTGACGTGGCTAATCGTCAGCTTGTAGTTCGATCAGTCGAAAAACATGTTGAGGAAATCGTGACGAGTACAAATGTACCCGTGCCTCAAATTACGAATCGCCTAACTGCTCTTAATGAAGCTTTTGCCGAATTGTTAACGTTGGTCGCTGACCGAGACAAACAAATCCATGAATCGTCCGTATGTAGACAGTTCCTCGCCAAAGTTGAACAGGAAGAAACAGCAATCTCCGAAATGTTCAAATTGATCTCGAGAGACGATTGTGATGTAACTCTGGACATCGCCCGTCATTACAACCTTTGTAACGGTATTTGCGACGCCGGCGAATCGTTGATCAAGGCCTGCAATTATAGTGCTGATGTTATTGGCAAACGCATCAATCAATTGCGCGAAAAATGTGCACAACTTCGGACCCTCGCAGAGACGCAGCACAATAATCGCAATGGCAAGCACCAGGATGATCAACACTTAAGTAGAGAATCCTTGAAAAAACAGTTGCCCATCGTAATTGACGAAAATATGAACGTGGATGTGAATACCACCGAAAGAGAATCAGCAGATCACGAATCTATTGCACAAGATTCGCTCAAAGGCATTGAGCCAAATTGCGATAACCGTACCAGCGTCTGTATGGATTGTTCTGGTGATATAAATCCCGAAGTTCCGGCGCAAGGCTGTTCTGGGATTAAAACGGAAACATGTCTGACCAAAGTTACAAGTCTCGTTGCGGATTCTGAATCTAACGTATTTTTCATCGAACAGACTTTTCTCTGGGTTCATTTTCTTTGTTATAACATTCTCTAAATGTGCATTTTTTTTTCAGATTTTTGTTTTTTTTTCGGTGCAGGGCATTGAAAATCAGACAAAATTTCATCTTTAGCACACCATAACTTCCGTATTTTTTATCGTACAGACTTTTCTCTGGTTTCATTTCCCTCGTTATAACATTCTCTAAATGTGCATTTTTTTCTAGATTTTTGTTTTTTTTTGGTGCAGGGCATTGAAAATCAGACAAAATTTCATCTTTAGTACGCCATAAGTTCCGTATTTTTTATCAAACAGACTTTTCTTTCGGCTCGTCTTCTTTGTTATGAAATTCTCTAAGTGCGCATTTAAATTTTTAAATTTTTAAATTTTTAAATTTTTAAATTTTTAAATTTTTAAATTTTTAAATTTTTAAATTTTTAAATTTTTAAATTTTTAAATTTTT
>JAPYZD010009238.1:0-10714 GCA_030522725.1 Ichneumoninae sp. B BG-2022a
AGATAGGACGTACGAACTACGACTATATCCGTATGTCCGGGACTACTGACACCTGACGGGACGCGACGAAGCTCCGGGCCCAAGAATCGAACCGGCGACTGCGGATAAAGAAGGAAGAAAGAGAGAGAAATGAAGGAGCCCGTAACCCTTAGGGGATCGGTGTAACACACAATACCCCAAATATAAACTTTAAATAAGCTTGAAACTTGAAAATATTTGTACCATGATAATAGGGAATAAAAAAGACGCAATTAGTGCAAAAAATTAAAAAAAAAAAATCGCGACGACCACAAACGCCTATTTTTGCAACTAATTATGACCTCGTGTGGAGATCACACTGCCTACTTAACGCTTTTATACCTACCTATGAGCCTACCTCGCTCCCGACTACGATATTGCTAACTTATGAAGTTCTGTCATTCAAATCCCCTATATGATTTATCGTACACCGATAAAAAGGTTCGGTAAGATCATTTGAAACAATTTTTTTTGAATCAACCAAATCCGGCGGTTGCGGGTGGCGAAGGAAATATTTAGTTAAGTTGATTCAAAAGTTACATCATCATCAAAAAAATCATTTTGTTGTCCGAACTAAGAATAAGTTTCACCGAACAGAATAGGCAATTATATCAATGGAATATTACATCATTTTTGCTTCCTCATGGAGGGAGCTTTGTTTTTATGAAAACATTTTTTGTCGAGATTTTAGTGTCAGAGTACTTAAAATAGTCTGAAACGTCGAGAAATGTGACGTACGTCCGTCCGTCCGTCCGTCCGTCCGTGTGTGTGTGTGTGTGTGTGTGTGTGTGTGTGTGTGTGCGCGCGTGCGTGCGTGCGTGTGTGCGTGCGTGCGTGCGTGCGTGACAGACTTGCGCCGTTTAAAACAACTATAACTCGAAAATGGTTCGAGGTAGCCAGTTGAAATTTGGTACACGAGTAGAGTGGTCGCGTCTCTTCCCCCGGTGCAATTTTCATGATGATTGAGGCCTGTTTCGAGATTTTGTGCGATTTTGAAATTTTTGTTTTGAAAAGGTCGTTGTAGCTCTAACTTGCGTAAATTTTGAACGATCGTCCTGAAATTGCACATCAATATAATAATATGACGAAAAATCTTTGGTATTGAATTTGGCCGAAATGTATTGAAGTGGTCAGATTTTATGGAATTTTGATTTTTTTGAATTTTTTCCAAAGTTGTATTTTTTCCGACACGAGTTTATATATCAAGTGTCGCCTCAGGAGTAAAATAATTTGGAGACTTGTCATCGGTGGGGGAAAAATACATTGGACGTGGCCACAAAACGGTGAATATTGGATAATTGACTTATTAATAAAAAAAAATCTTTTTCCAAAACCCTGTATTTTCGTTAAATGAAGTGGGTGCACGGATGTAACAAAGCGAAGACATCGGTGTATTTTTTCGCGCTGAACCTGTATCGGCCAGTCATTTTGCATAAAAGGCAGACACGACGTTGACGTTAAAACAAGTTAAAAATAACATTTTTCATATCGCTTCCTCATAAAAGTTGAAAATAAAAATTTTCATATGGCTTCCTCATAAAAGTTGAAAATTGAAATTTTCATGTGGCTTTCTCATAAAAGCTGCAAATTGAAATTTTCGTATGGCCGTCTCATAATGTTCCTTTATTTGCGAAGCTTCCTCTATGAGGAAGTCAACATACAGAAAATGCTTAGCTACGTTAGTGTGATCCATTAGCAGAGTTACTATTGGACCCGGATCTCTCCTGCTGATACGACGTAGTCGATTGAACGCTTCTTGAGCCAAGCAGGGTAAGTCATCAATACTGTTCCCGTATTCAGGGCTGTCGCAAAGTATGATGGCGGATCTTACGATGTCTTGAAAGACGTCGAAATCGGTGACTTTTGTGAGATGGGACATAACCATTATGTACAACGTACCCGCGAGAGGATGGATTTTCGATAGCGTTTCCCAACGACATATCATGTGTACATAATGTGAAGCATCCAAACGCAGAAAACATGAGGGCAATTGATTCGATGACTCTGTAATCCAGTCGAAACATTTCGACAGATAATCTTTTAAGTCTCTGCATTGCCCGAACGCTCTTACAACGCGACCCATTAGTGCTTTGTCGAAATCGCAGACGACTTATTTTGGCAATGGAAAGTTTGCTCTGTGTTTACTGCCAATCCTTACGATCTCATTGAGCCAGTAGCATACCGAATTGGTATTTTGAGAAGCGCTCAACATCTGGAAAACCGGTACTTTGGATTCCGCGGTTTCAGCGACGATCTGATACATATAAATATGGAGACAGAGTTCACCCGTTAGCTTCTGCATTTTTTAAATCAACGATCCGGTGCCATCTACAGAGATACGTTCGGAGTTGTCTAAGTAAGTAGCTACTTGTCATGGCGTCCAATAGTAAACGAACAAAGGATCTACCCCAATGGAATGTATTGTACCGGCATGTCTGTCGTACCTCATGATCCACAGATTCTCTATGGGATCTTTTCCTTTTAAGCCGAACTGAATATTCTCTCATTCCTGTTTTGCTTTCCTTACGACAGAGGTCTTCGGTAAATGGGCGGGTTCCCGATCCCCGAACTCCATCAACTTGTCCGGCTGTTTTCTGCGCCAGATACAAGGCAGAATGTTGCTTTCTACCATTTTCGTAGAAACGTCAATTCTTCGTTGACCTTTCAATAGGCGTTTCTTACGATGCAAAACAGAATCGTCGAAGTTTTGTACAGAGCACTCCATCGTCACATCACGTCTCGCACCCGGTTTATCCCTAAGAAAGAACTGCCACATTCTGCGCAAGATCCAGCGACTTTTAGGTAAATTCCCGTCTCCGTGAGCTTACACCGTTTAAACGAGAAGGTGCACGGTATGTCTGTTTGTTCCCAAAGGAGTTCGAACAACGTATCCGTCCAAACTTTTCGAGTTAAAACGGTGTAATTTCTCTCCGATAATACTCGATCAGTATATCGAAGTTCCTCGGGTATCATAATTACCCAAGTCTTGAAGGGAATATTCAAATTGAATGTGATTTCGTCAAATTTCGATGTTTCAGACTGCGTCCAATTCCGAGTCATCCAACTTCGAGTTATCGGGAAGTTCGAAATTATGATACTCAAGAATTTTGTCCCAAGTTTGATATCGATTCTTCTGCAAAATCACATATATGTACTTGGCACTGATCGAGTACTCATCGTTACTTATTTTCTCGCTGATTGTATCGTAAACCTTATCGCTTGATTTAAGAGGCAGTCCCGATTCATCTATCATAAAGCGGTACTCGGGTGACAAGACCTCGTTTAAAATATGTGGCACGTGATGCATTTTGAAACGAAGTCTGCGTTAGAGTTTTATCGTATAGTATACAGTGCTGGGCGATGCAAGCTACGCAAGTCTTCTTCTTCTTTCCAATTTGGTTGGACCCTCCGGCCAACCGAGGGCACTCCAACCTGGCCACAGAATAAACGCGCCGGCCAACGTTCAATCTCGTAGAAATGCGTGGATGGTGAGACCACTCTTTGGCAAATGGCGGAGCCCAAACGTAACTCCTCTATACGACCACACCCGAAGGGAACTCTCTGATCGAAAAGCTTTAGAGAAATCCGGGAATACTTCAATGAAAACGTTAAGCAAGAAGGATTTACAGAAGTTAGGGACTTTCCTATTGTTCGAAAATCTGTCACTCAAAAATTTAAGCTTCGGAACTAAGGAATGTCTTCGAAGAGCAAACGATCTCGCTAGGAAATGAACAGCCAGGTAACGAGCTCTGTAAAGCATCGAGTACTCATTCGATAAATCCAGCAACATATTGGTAAGGGTCGAACGAAAACAGTCCAAAATAAGGCGAAGAGGAGCAAACTGAGAAGAGTCGAGTTTACGGAGTAACGCACTCTGAGCGCAGAAAAAGGCCCAGTCCAACCTCGCCCTAATAGGCCACGAAAAATAGTAAGAAGAGTCGAGAGGTGCGATCCCCATGACTTATGCCAAACGTTTTTAAAATTCCCAAACTTCTAGAAACGCTAGCAGAAATATCCCCAATGAGAGCCCTCCAATTTAACTTTGAGTCAAGAGAAACACCAAGGCATTTAACCACATGTGACCTTGAAATATATGCATTATTTATTTTTAATCTGATATAGTTAAGAGTAGACCGTTTACGGCTAAACACCATGAACTTGGATATTCTTTCCGATACTTTAAGCCCCAAACTTAGAAGCCAAGATGACAAACACCTAATACCATATTCCAGTCTCTCAATGCACAAGTCCAAGTCTCTATCCATGGTATAAAGGACAATGTCATCGGCATACTGGAGAACATAGCAACCATCACCAATAAAATCATTGATTTTCCTAAGATAAACATTAAATAAACACGGACTCAACACCGAACCCTGGGGAAAACCTTTAAATAAGTCGCGATTCACAATAAAACGACCTTCAGCAAAAAAGTTCCCATTTCTTTTTGCGGTCAAATTAGAAACCAATTTAACAATACAGGTAGGAATTTGTAACTCCACCAGGTTATCGATTAACTTGTCAATACAGACATTGTCATAAGCTCCTTGAATATCAAGAAAACAGCAGCGACACACTCCCTCTTAGCAAATGAATTATAAACATCCGTTGCAAGAATGGAAATGTTGTCAGCGCACGAGCGCGATTTACGAAAACCATATTGCGAATTAGGAATGACCATGTCCGTTTCAAGATAAAAACCAAGTCTACTTTTTACCACCCTCTCGAATAACTTAAGAAGGCAACTCGCCAAGGAAATCGGTCTATAACCACCCGAACCCTTCGGAATTAAACATACCTCGTAATGATTCCAAGAGGGACGAACTACACGACTATACATAAATTTATTGAAAATACTAGATAAAGCTTCAAGGACGTTCGTAGAACAATTTTTAAGAATTAAGTGTACAAAATTCAAAGCTGTATCCTGAGACCATACATTGACTCAAAGTTATTAATAGCATCCAAAAAAGGGTGAAATAAACGCGCTTTAGTATTTTTTAGGGATTCCGAAAAACCCTTCCAGTCCATCTTGGAAGTTCTCAGATATGGACGGACCGCCTCATCACAAAAAGATATATTCTTAATAAGAATATGAATACAAACATGATCACTCCCTAGCAGGTGATCGCTGGCTTCCCTACTGCTAATAGCAGCTAAACTTGGATTAACAAGAGTCATGTCAAGCACATTCGACTTATATCCAGACGAGAAAAAAGTCTTAAAACCGTCATTTAAAACTACTAAATCAAAACCCCTGAGCGAACGACACTGAGAATTACCCGAAAAATTAGTCGAGTTGCTACCCCAGTCAAAAGAATGGGCATTCAAATCGCCCCCGATGATTAAGAAATTGTTAACAGAGAGTCTTATCAGTTCATTAAAAAAAGAATTCCACGACCTAACCTGAGTAGAAAAACACGGAGCTCTATAGGTACTGACGATAAACATATTTTTGTCACCGTCCAACAATAGTTCAATAGCGACAGCTTCAATTTCACGTCTATTCCATACATTCCTTGGAAGCGAACAAACTCGGAACGGAATATTTCTCCAAACAGCGGTCGCTACGACTCCACCAATCTCGGAGACCAAAAAGTAGCACAAACCCGAGAGGAAAAAGCGCAAGACTCACGAGACCGTACCACCTTAAGATTCCATATCAGTCACCCCCACAGATGATTGGGGGGCAATTCTTACTTTTAGTAATATTTGTTTTTCTGTCACCCTGCCCATGAGGAATAGAGCTCCAGTCTGGGGTACCATAATCAACTGTTGGGAATACTAGATCCTCCACCACTGCGATTGGAGCGCGGAAATATTTACTTGAGCCTGCCTTTGGGGCCTTAAGCTCTCCATCACTAACTTAGCCTGCCTGGACGATAATTCACAGGCAAAGGCATTCCTAGATAACTGGATAGAGCTGTCCGGCCGCCGAGGGCTCGCGGAAGACTCTAAACCCTGAAGATTTACAATAACCGTTCTACCTTTACCCTTTTTTGTGATGGCCGAAACCACCCCCTCCCTCGAAGGGGCAGCCGCAGCCTTCGTAAGTTCTTCTGCTAGAATCTTCGGAATCTTTCGTCTGGTGATCAGCAACTGTTTCGGGTTGTGCTTGGACACCTTAGACAGGAGAGATCCACCACCCGAGTAACTGGAAGAGGGCTCAAGAGACGGAAATTCCTCCTACCCTGCTCGAGACCACTCCTGTCGGGTCAGGAAGCGCGAAATCCTCAACGGTTCCCTTCCTTGGCCCGGTGACGATGAAGGTGTTTCAGAGGAGGTTTTGAATGCCTATAGGCATTGGTCCGCCCTAGAAATTTTTACAGGGTTATTCACTCGCACACTCTCTTCAGCATTATGTCTATCTGTGACTAGATGAGCCTTAATTCTAGAAATGATCTTTTGCCGAATAAAAGCCGGACACTTCGGGTTGTCAGCCGCGTGAGATCCACCACAGTTGGCACACGTACAGCCCCGACACTCGCAAACATCTGACGGGTGACCGCCTCCACACAAAATACACCTGACTTTGCTTTTGTAGTACGACTCACCGTATCCAAAGAGTTGACAACAGTTGCACTTTCTAATCTTAGATTCGAAGACTTCCACCCTGACTCTAGTTTTAAAAATCACAACTCTCTCCGGGATTTCATTACCCTCAAACCAAATTTTTATCGAATTTGTCGGTACAAGTTCTTGAAGACTTCTCAGTCCTATCGATTCTCTTTATGCGCTCAATCTTAGTTATCCTCAGTAGATTACTGAGCCACTCAAGACCTCTCAAAATCTCCTGTATAGACAGAAGGGTCGACATCCCGAGTCACCCCGGTCCTAGTCAACTTGCTATCAGGAATAAAAACCTTCCAGTCCGGAGGCAACAACAGATCTTGGGTTTCTACGAGTTTGTTAGCATCTTGGTACGAGCCAAGCGTAACCTCAACTACGTTTCTACCTTTCCTTTTAATTTCACACACTTCCGAGCTTGTGTTTGCAGCCTACAGTTTCTTTCCGACAATGAAAGCAATCCCCATGTTCGAATATAAAACATAGAATTGGACCCTAAAACTGATAACATTGAAAACAACATAATTGCTAAAACAAATTTTGTTTATTCTACAGACTTAGTGCTACTGCATTCGAAGATCGTGAGGTGTCATTGTCGCTAACATGCATCGTTATCGCTCGCTAAAAAAACTCTGAGCCGTCGGAGTCGAGACGCTGGGTCTAACGACGTTGCGAAAACAAACGTCGCGGATTAAATTCAAAATTCAATGACCGAATCGATAAAAAATAATTCTTTTTGACCCCCAAGCTAACCGAGCGCGGACCCCCTTTCGTCGTTTCGCCATTTTCAAACGGACTTTAAAAACTACTATTTCGCCGATGCAACATATAAAAGAGCAAAGCAACCCTACGCCTAGGATTACAAACGCAAAACGTAGGTCATTCAAAATCATGACCCTCCTGTCCGTATTTTTCATTACCTCGTGATCATCCACATTCAAAAGCCGTAACTTTTCCATGATCGGATCTTTAATCGCACTAGATTTAACAGCGCTGACGTCACAGCCTGACGAAGAAACCATTTCAAGAACACAAATGTTATCAACTAAACTATGCACATCCCAACTCGAGAGTTACCGTCGATGACCGTCAATATTTTATCGAGTTACGTCTTGTGGCCCGTATGATTGGTCATTGCGAACATTGGCATTTGTGACGGTGGCTAAATGGTATTTGGAAGAAAATGTTGGAGTAACGATATGTAGCCCGAAAAATAAAAGGGCCTGAACATTATTCTCATTGCCGTGATGCGGGTATTTCCGAAGAAACGGGATGCGTTTCTTGAAACTTTAACTGCAGTTACGTTGAAAGATCTTGTCACATTCCGTATAAACCACTTGTTCTCGTTTCTATGGGTTTCAAGGGCTACTCTCATATTGTACGGTATTTTCTTGAGACGCTCCTCAACTATTGGAGCATTGTGGTCAAGCACATCGACTGACGATTTCACATATGCAATAAAGCGTAGTGGCCAGCTACGCCAGCTAGTCCGTTTTTACGTACAAGTTTAATTTCCGTATTACATATTCGTCTACGAATAAAATAAGTGGTAAATTCGTGATCAGCGAGCAAAAATACATTAAATATAGTCCCGGAGCGGCAATTAAAAAAAAAAAACAATGATTAGTGCGAATATTGTGCAATTCATAAGCGGCGGATTTTTCTCTCATTGTTCACTAAACGATGGGTTTCCATCATCCCTGTATTTCTGCCGAGCCCGTTACAAATAAAATAAATAAATATTGATACCGATAATAATTTTTTTTTTACTGGCGAATGAATATTTTGAATAAAAATATGAAGTTATTAGTAGTAGCAAAATAATATTTATTGATAATGCTACGCCATTTCTTTTTTACATCTATTATCTTATACTAAATTTTATACTCAAGGATACATTGGGAAAGGGCCATCGGCCTGAGTCTTTCAGCCTATGAGGTTTCACACAGCAAAAATATTTGTACATTTCACAAACTTTTTTTGTCCACAAACATTGTTCATTATTTTGTTGTTAATTGTGCAAAAAATATTCTTGAAATTGACAGATATTTTGGTAAAATAGTCAAGATTTTTGTAAAATTAACATAAAAAGTGTTATCAGTTTATGTGTCAAAACTCCTGGTACCAGCACAATAAATTTGATACAACATTTTTTTACGGTGTAAGCCAGGAGAGAAAGGGAATTTAAAAAAATATCGTTACAATTATTCTTATTGAAAAGTTTTGACAGATTCTCATATACTAATAGAAATAGGGTGTCATACTACTAATCGAATATCCGTAATGTGAGCGTGTATTCGAAAAGTACTTGACATCGTAAAAAAACGTACTCGAAGTATATAGTCGAGTATACTTCATATACTTCATTCAAGTATACTTCAAACTATGTAGTCAAAGTTCCAAACAAGTATTTTAAGTAATATCCGGCTCTGCACCAAATATATAATATATATGAAAGGGCATACATACCCGAAAGAAAGAAGTCTTCTATTCTGCTCCGAACACCCGAAAAGCTTCGACAAAATTTGACCCATTGTCGGTAACTGTCGCCACAATGTTCGATTCATGTCGATGTCGGATTCATTCAATCCGAAAGAAGTATGGATTTGTCCAAGTACCGTTGCGATTGCCTGATGCGAATGGGTACCAGGAAAGCGCGACTTTTCCGCGGAATTATCATCACTTCTACATTCATACATGCATACTTTCATACATTTTCTATTGAGTCTACAGATTTCGAATTTTCTTTATAACTAGTTTGATCACAGGATAATCAAGTTTTATCATTGTCAATATTTTTCATTTCAGAAGTCAGCATCACCGTCTAAGACGATACAGTCACTTAATCTGGTCAACGATTTTAATCCCTATTGATCCTATTTACACTGTTTTTACCATAAATTATACATTCGATTCGTAGTTTATACGCCGCTAGCTGGCAAGAGATAGAGCGGTCGAAAGAGAATCTGAACAGCTATCGAGGCCATCCCTCTTCCACCGCATGTCATTGCTCGACTCGTGAGATTGCTTTTTAACTTTTTATTTTATTTTTTCGAGTAATATTTTCGAAGATTCGAGCGATTGTAGGTACCGATTTAATTTAGGCCATCGTTTGGATCGGCCAACACGAAAGCATTTTCGGCTATCTGTTTTACAAGTTGGTATTGACCCTCGATTAAATGGACATTTTTTTTTATTACTTTATCGAGTGCGTCTGATAAATGCCGTACTCTTAAGAGAACGAGATCTATGACAGTTAGTTTCACCTTAGATACACTCTTTTGAGCTCTTTCACGGCCTTCAAAACTCTTTTTCATATTTTCTCTGGCTAACGTAATTAAATGTTTATGCGATTTCATTCGATTTTCCAGAAATTGTATGATTTTGTGCACTTCTTCTTCGACTGGCTTACCGTAATGGAGTTCGTGTGGTGATAACCCGGTACTCTGGTGCACAGTAGTATTTAAAACGCGTTCAATATCCGAAACATACTCGATCCATTTTGTATGCTTTTCCGCGCAATGAGTTCGAAATAATCCACCGAGTTCTAGCGTCACTCGCTCTGTCGGGTTAGATTGCGGATAGCGTATCGAGCTGTACAGGACTGTAATATTCTTCTTCGAGAGTTCATTCCCACGCTTGCGAGGTAAACTGTGTACAGTGATCTGATAGTATTCTACTAGGTTTCCCGAACTTCGGGATGGATTTATCAAAGATCCTTTTTAGAGTGATTCTCGACGTTGCATTTTTCATGGGATAAAGTGTCACATATTTTGTGACTTAATTGAGCATCACAAAAATATATTGATTACCCCCCCCCCCCCCCCCCGCCTCCCGCCGGGGGGCCCCAAAAAACCCGGCAACGAGGACCTTCGGGCAAAATTAAATTCTCCTTCCATTGCGATGTTTAAATACTTAACACGTTGACATAGATAGCAGTAGTGAAACTTTTTGAGATAGCTAAACGCTTTAAATACTCCCAGCCCACATGGAAATAAAGTATATCGAAAAATACATTTTTCGATGTATTAAAATATATGTCGAATATATTTGCGGTATATGTGCATGTATTTCAAATATATTCAAACTGTACACGAGTTGTATGAGAAATATATTCAAAATGTATTCG
>JAPYZD010009243.1:0-10569 GCA_030522725.1 Ichneumoninae sp. B BG-2022a
AAAATTCCCCAATTATTTTCTCAACATGGATTTTTCTCAACTAGGACGATAAGTGAATCGGTCAGAAATGTCAGTCCAAAGTTATCACCAACAGCTCGAAGACTGCGAGTCAACAAAAAAAGCACCGCAACGTTCCCCGTTCATCCGGAACCAAGCGGTTTCGCAGACTCTCCCCATGCACGCTGTGTGCACCTCGAGCCAAAATCCGTGGCAGTATATTAGTGCAAGGGCCAGTGGCAACCACGTCGACCGCTAACCACCACGAGATTAAAGTCGCCAACGAAATCCCAAGGTTCGGTTATCTTTTTGGCGAAGCTCTCAACCGGGCTCACTTCGCCCCCTCTTCCCCGTTTCTGTCGCACGTGCAACGAGGCACGTATTGTACCGGACTCTGTGAGCGTTTTGGCCGGAAGATTGAGCCTCGTTTCCACGAAAGCACAGAAGCAACAGCGGCACCGGTATCAGAGACAGAATCCTCCTCGTTATCCATTTGAGCCGCGCTTGTGGCTTTAGTGCATTTCCACCTACGAGAGATCCGAGCGGACCGGAGTGAGGCATGGACCAAACTAAGCTCGACTACTCACTATCGCTCGCGTGTACACAGCGGCGCGCGCACACACGCACACAACAGGAGCCGTGCAACTGGCAGATCTATGTGGCACACGTAGCCGTCGTCGTCAGGCAAGCCGCGGCGACCCACAAATTTTCCAAAACACCGATATAAATCGTTTGATAACGCCGCCAGGAGCCCCCCCGGGCGTCGATATATCGCAGGGAAATTTGGCCGTGCGCCAATATAACGCGACTAGCACGTTCAACAGCGCGAGAAGGAGGAACGGGTGGAACAGCGGAGCGGCGAGGAAGAGGGAGAGATCGACATAGCTAGTGAAGAGGGCGATTGCAGAGTCGGGTAGAAAGGGCAAGCGACGTCGGTCCGGGGGATGAGGGTTGGTCCCCAGTACGCGCCGCGTTTCGTACAGTCGTGGTGTCGGTGACACCGACTAGCCGGTCACCGGCCCGGCGGGTTGGCTGCGTGTCAGGTGACGTTACCGATATCGCTAATTGCAAAAACCAGCTCGCAAACACCGCTCCCGGCAACTCGCACACTCCGCATTCTGGCTTTTTATCCCTGAGCTGCTACCCCGGCTCTCTCTCTCTCTCACCGATGTGTGTCGTTCGCGAGGCCCTTTTATTTTTGGTCCTCGCCCAACTGCTGGTTCATCCCTCTGTGTGTGGGTAAACGCTGGTATTTCGTTGCCCTCTCTTCGTTCCGTTGGTTGCGACTGGGTTGGACTGACCTGGCGGCGAGAATACAGCGAAAGGGGCGAGAGCGCGAGGACGAGTGTCTTCAATCATAGAGTAATACGGAGGAGCATGTAATACCTGAATCGAAGGGTCGCAAATAATCGATGCCATCGCGATGATGGATCAGGACCGGCTCACCCGTTGGTGTGAATAATTCGGATTCGGAACGAGGCTGCTCGACAAATTTGGACGACCAAGCAGCCGAGCTGGAAACGTTTCCACCACAGACGTTAGGGAAAACCGGGGACAAAAGTAACAGGGGTCAATTGTAACAAGCGGCTGCGCAACGCTGCTCATGATCGGACGCATCAGATATGAAGTGAGCAACATTATAAACATCACCTCCTAACGTGATGTGAAGGGTCGCAAATAATCGACGCCACCGCGATGATGGATCAGGACCGGCTCATCCGCTCGCGCGAATAATTTGGATTCGGAAAGAGGCTGCCAGACAAATTTGGACGACCAAGCAGCCGAGCTGGAAACGTTTCCACCACAGACGTTAGGGGAGACCGGGGACAAAAGTAACACGGGTCAATTGCAACGAGCGGCTGCGCAACGTTGCACATGTTCAGATGCGTCGGATACGAAGTGAGCAACATTATAAACATCACCTCCTAAGGTTATGCGACAATATTGCTCACTTCATATCCGATGCGTTCGATCATGCGCAGCCGCTTGTTATAAATGATCCGTGTTACTTTTGACCCCGGTCTCCCCTACACTCGGTTGAGGGTCCGGATTTTTTCAGAGCTACAGAGATTCTTGGTTCCAAGATCCGAATTTAGTGCGTTTAGATTTAGACGAAGATTACAAAATTCTCTACGTTCGTTTCTGAAACTGAGTGTCTTGGTGGCTTTGAAGAATGGAAATTAGCACCCGGGGATTACTCCGCGTTACCGAGCGACAAGTGACCGATCGTCGCTGTGACGAAGACCAATTCGCATTTTCTCAACTTCGGCAGTTGCAAAGTACCGCACCACCTGACGCTGCGGAACTCGCGGCTGTCGAGTTACAAGAAGGACATCTGAAACTGAACTCATACTGGAAATTCACGACCGCTTTACCGCGCGTTTATCTCCGTTTTGATGGATCTGAATTTGGCTCAGAAGGGGATGGAAATGCATTAGGATTTTTTTCTGAATCAATGAGAGAGCTAGCTGCTTCGCAACTCCTGGAAATGAGAATATTGGAATTGACCTTCGTCAATTATCGACACTCGCACCCAGAAAAAAAATTATTTGACGGCCACCGTTTCTTTGGTTTAAGTAAAATATTTATTTGATTTAATAAATATTTATTTCATTTAAGTAACTCTTTACTTTATTTATATAAATATTTATTTAAATCAAATAAATATTTTGCTTAAAAAAAATAAACGGTGGCCGTCGAATAAATGTTTTTTTTGGGTGCGGTAACATTAATTTCACTAATTTCACTCGATCCTAGGTCCGAATTTATAAAATTTTCATTAACCGGTAATAAAAAAATGGCCAAGGTTTAATGAAACATCGGATCCAACAATACGGAGATAAACAGCCGGTGAAGCGGTCGTGAATTTCCGGGCAGTCAGTTCCGTATCTCGTTGCCGTAACTCGACAACCGCGAGTTTGGCAGCGTCGGGCGATGTGGCCGGCAGGTCGGAATGGGACGGGATTTACGCAGTCCGGTGCGGAAGGGCTGTTCAAACATAAAAGCTCACAGCTGAAGATAAACAGTGAGACTGCGAAGTTGCAACAGTGTTCGTATAGCTCGAGGTGCTGTGCCGTACTCGTGCCGGGCCGTGTGTACCGGGCAGGGCGCACCGTGCGATAGCAAAAGCTCGGGGAGAGTCATCGGAGCTTGCGGAAACTCGCCGAAGGACAGAAACGGGGGAGTTCCACCGACTCCGCCGAGTCGGAGGAACCTCAGGGACAGCGGGCGGAAACTAGTGGAGAGCAAAGAGACATTTGTAATAGCAACATCTATAATAACAGGCGCGAATAAAGGGCGACGGAGACGGAACGGCGGTACGGAGAAACTGAGGAGCGGCCCACAAAAGAAAGACAAATGAAACTGGATAAAGAAAGATGGAGTTTCAGAAAAAAAAAAAGAAGCGCGGGCGAAAAGAAAAGCTTCCTTTTCGCGCGGACTCTAAAAGAAATGCGCTCGAATGCCCGGGAAGGAGGATCAACTTTGCCCGCGGTTCAGTCGAGCATCGGCGGGTATATTTGCGGCGAAATTACCGAGCTTTCGTTGTACGTGGCTCGCTTGGCCCGTCGCGCATAGAAGTGAAGTGGCCAAAAAAGGGGGCCGCTGTTTGCGTAGCATTAACCGAATTAGTTTGAAAATATCTGAGCCGCGGGGAGATGAGAATGGGAATAGAGGGAATGCATAAAATTGGTATTCTGTGTACGGAACTGGGAAAACGGAGGAGGGTGCGGCACGGCAATGGAACGTCTGCATTCCTCGTTCGAATGCTATAACGCAGACCACCGACCAATCCCAATAACATTCCCGTCTGGCGTGTCGTGCCGCAGCGACGTGTGATTTGTTATTGTGGCGGGAGGGCTTTTATTCAAATAAGTTTCCGCGATTCGAATGCACCCCACTTTTCACGACTACGCGAACAAGATAGTTCCTTGCGGTTCGGCGCACGGGTGACGAGGAAGTTTGTTATTTATTTCGTCTCCGATGAAACTTCGACGACACCTGCTGCACCGAACGACCCCGGAAACGACAACGGACCGAGGACCCCTTTCAACTTGTTAGACTAAACTGAAATTATTGTCACGCGGATTAACGTTTTTTCGTTATTTCGATTTCTTTTTCTTTTTTTTTTTTTTTTGGACTGTGGTGAAAATTAACATTGTTGAATCTTTTGACAGCCGAGTGTCTTTTCGTGAAAAAGAAACAACTATTTGATTTTTTTTTGGTATAAAAATATGCTCATAATCAAACTTTTGCAAGATTCAGTTTAGGTACTGTGCAACGTTATTTTATTATTTCGATTTGTTTTTTTTTTGGGCTGTGGTGAAAATTAACATTGTTGAATCTTTTGACTGCCGGGTTTTTTCTTGAAAAAGAAACTATTTGATTTTTTTTGGTATAAAAATTTGTTCGAAAAACTTTCTTTAGACAATTTTTTTTTTTACAGAATTTCTCCGTAATTTGTTTCGGATGCTACGCTGACGGATAAAGGGTTAAAAAATCGATATTAATTCGGACTGCAGATCCGGTGTACGAGAAAAAAACGGATGGGTCGAGGCCGATCGCTGTAGATTCGCGATGGCAACTCACCTGTGAAGATTAACCGTGGACAAATCCGTGATAGCTCTGAAACAGAAATGAAAAAAAAATCGACTTTAAATTCATTCTAGCGATAGATTTTTTTAGCGATACATGTACACACATGTACCCATTAATCCTCGGCGTTCACGGTGCACGGGCCAATGCGATTCACGCGTACTGACCAAATTCAATTAGTAAACGATACAAGCATTGCGTAACAAACTAATTACAAATATCAGGTCAAACGTGAATGATTGCCCGGCAGGCTCTCGAAACCTTGCAAAATCCGTCGAATTCAAACGTTCAAATGCATATTTTCAATAAAACGCGGCGTACATTGAATTTTATCAACGGTGAATGCGAAATTGTTGGTCGTACCGGGCACGTTTTACTGGACGAGAGGGTTTTACAAGGGCCGGAGAGATGTAGCGTTAATGTTCGCAATTACGATACACTGCAATTTTCCGATATTACGTTCAAAGAACTTTTATTATTGTTATTATTACTATTATTATTATTAATAATTTACATTTCCTTCCACTGTGAAATTGCGCGTGACGAACAATTTATTTTTAAAGGGAAATTTTGTTACTTTTACATAAATATAATATTTTATTCGGCTGCTGCGGCGAATTTTGCAATGCAGCTGCGGGGAGGAAAGCGTTTCAATGCAACAAACATCAATAACAAAAAAATGTACGATAAAAAAGTATGGTTAGAACTTTGATGTAATTCAACGTGACATCGTTTCAAGCCCGTCTGGAATTGTAAAAATTGAAAGTAGAATTGAGATAGCAATTTTTTTTTTGCAACTCGCAAGCGAATTTCACTTGAGTCATTGATATTTTTTTCAGCGTTATAACAGCCTGGTAGTGCAGAGTGGAAATAGCGATCACGTTTTCCACATCAGAAATGTACGGAATACAGTAGAACCTCGCTTATCCAACCTTCGATTAACCGAGCCCCCGCGTTATCCGAGGTGTAGGGTCGCATGATACGGAAAACTCGGATAAAACTGATAAAGCGGCAATGCATTATCATCGGATAACGCATTACCAGTGTTATCCGAGATTTCACTTGTCCGACGAACCCACATTACCTCGGATAAACGAGGCTCTACTGTATACTAAAACGCGAAAGGGATGGGAAAAGCTTCGTCGTTTGTGTGTTCGACATTGAGATGAGCATGGAGGGGCGATCCTCTTTTGTTACGAGTTTAACCAGCTGGCGCGGTAATATGCTCCCCTTCCACCCCCTCCCCTCCACCCCGACCCACCATCCCCCACCCTCTCCTCACCCTTCGCAAAGCTCCGCCGAAAGGTTTCAATTTCCGCGATGATTAGTCGTTCGGGTTTGTTGATACGTTTGCGTATCATATTCATCGTTCTCGTTTGCCGGACGATAGTGCTGCACCTATATAACACGCAAATGAACAAACAAAACCGACGGGTGCGAAAGGTAAAAATAAAAATTGTCAAATTATCGACGATAATGCGTTAACGATAAATAACAAATCGATAGTCATTGGTTCCAATCACAATTAGGATGTCTACGGTGAAGATGCCAATCTATCGTGCCCCGCTCTGGTAGAGGCGGGAGGAAAAATTTCATAGCGTTAAAGCCGGGCTTGATAAGTCCTAAAAAGGGTTAGATTCTTCATCAGGGACCGAGCATATATAATTTTTATGAATTTCTCTTTAATCTTGACAATAATTGAACACATATATTTGCCATCGGTTGCAGAACTGACGTTCCAAATTCTGGCGAGTTAAATCGAGGCTTGATAAGTTCTGAAAAGGCTTTATTAGGGTCCGATACGACGCTGTGAAATTTCTACCAGGACAAAACGGGGTTTTTGGCAAAACGTCATTTTCCAATAATGTTTGGATGCCCGAATTCACCCTATCGGTTACATCAGGCTTTTCTGCCCAGTTTTGCCACCTTGTCTGATCGAAAAATGATTGGAAAATTTAGTTTTGCCCAAAAACTCCGTTTTGCCCCGTTGCCCCATTTTGCCCCGCTCTCCCCTATATGTAATTTGTATATATTGTATATATTGTATATATTGTATATATTGTATATATTGTATATATTGTATATATTGTATATATTGTATATATTGTATATATTGTATATATATTTAATCTTTACACTAAACGAGCACAAATATTCGCCATTGATCCCAGAATTGTCGAGCCGAATCCTAGCAAGGTAAATCGGGGCTTGATCAGTCCGAAAAAGGCTTTATTGGGGGCTGTATCAGCATCCAATGTCACCCAGTAAAATTTCCACGAGGCCGTCAGGATTCTCACGCCAAATCGCGTTCGCTTGAGAATTTTTGGAATTTTTCACGAATTTCTATCCAATCTGGAAAATAATCGAGCCCAAACATGCGCAATCGGTCGCAGAACGGTCGCGCCAAACGCCTGCAAGTAATTTTTTCTCTTCCTTCTCCACAAGACCCCGTGGAACGAAAATTGGCCCGAGCAGTTGAAAGAAGTGAAGCGACCAACTGCCGCTTTTCGGCCCGCGGCGCGGTCGGGAGTTAAAAAGCGGCGATAGCAAAGCGGAAAGCTCCGTGCGCGCTAGTGGATCCAGCTTAAGCGCATGTGTATCCTCCGGGCTGGGCTGCCGGCGTACATAATTCATTATACCTCTCGTGTGTTGCTAAAAGTGTCATTCGTGATTCATGCCTACGTAAAAAGCGTAGCGTCATACGTTAAGCTGCCGCACCGCCAGCAGTCTTTTACGTGAGTCCGTATATGTGTCCTCGGTACGTATTGGCAGCGCGTGTGTGCGCGTCCCACACATGCGCGCGGGACGCCGGACTGCCCGTGGCACTGGGAGGAACGGAGAAAGAGAGCCGCGAACAAAGTGGTGTCACGGTTCACGTACAGGCGAACCCGGCGCAGTCAACACCAGACCACGTTTTCCAGCAGTTCTACACACATATCGGGTGACCAAAAGCAGAAGGGCGTATGTATTATCCTTGCGGACAGAACATACGCCCTTATGACTTTAGCCAGGCCATATACTGTGTAGACACACACACGCACACGCAGGTGCTTGACGTTGTCGGTGGATAACGATGGAAGAGAATGATCGCAAAAAACTCGATGTTCCTCGCTCGCTTCACCTGCGACGCGGCGTCACTGCGCCTCTATGTCCGTGCGTTAGTACAGGCAGGCACTATCGATATCGCATCATCGACTATCAATGCTTCCGGTTCACCGGCTGGTTCTCCCGACCGGACCGTCGATAAATGTTGAATCTATGCCCTCGCCCAATTCATCGACGCTCTAGCGTGAAACGCGTCGATGTCGCATCCTGCTCCTCCCCACCCGCGGGAGTTCCTTTCACACATGTCAGACGTACCTCCACCGGTGGTTTCAGTGAAAATTCTGTTAAATTATTATCGACACGTTGCGCCAGTTAATAAATATTTTCGAGCTGCGAAGATAAGGGAAATGGAGCTCTGCAGATTCAGGTATGACGGGTCGTTTCAGTTTAGTTACGGAAGAAAGAGTGTAAATAGGAATTTATTTGGGGATGAGGATTTAAGTTTCAGAGCGGTGAGGCCTAGTTTGCATCAAGTCAAAAATGAGCCACTTCCGCAGCAGCAAACGAATTTGTTACCTTCGTACCTGTCAATAATATTTTTATTTGGCGTGGATGATGGATGTATAAATCTGCAGATTTGCGTACGTCGGGTCGTTCCGTTTTAAGAATTGAAGAAAGTATGAAAATAGGAATTTATTTGGGGGTGCATTCACAATGTATTCATTTGGTATCGGTTAATAAATACATTTTCAGTCTGCACGGAATAATGGGTGTGGAATTCGGCAGATTCTCGTACATCGGGACGTTTTATTTTAAGAACTGAATGAAGTATGGAAATAGGAATTTGTTTGGGGATGCATTTACAATTTGATACCAGTTAATAGATATTTCCATCCCGCGTGGAATAATTGATGTGAAAATCGACAGAATCTCGTATATCCGGATGTATTATTTTAGCAACCGAAGAAAGAATAGAAACAGCAATTTATTTACGGGTGCATTTAAATTTCGGAGTGACGGTAACGCCTCCTTTGCATCAAGTCGAAAATAGTCATGAGCCACTTTTGACCGAGCTAAGGAATTCATCCACCCGTTGCACGACAATTTGATCACTTCGTACCGGTTTATAAATATTGTCATTCCGTCCGAATAATAGATGCGGAAATCTGGAGATCCCCGTACATCGGAACGCTTCGTTGTACGAGCTGAAGAAAGAATAGAAACAGAATGTATTTCGGTGTGGATTTAAGTTTCGGAGTGACGGTGAGGCCTAATTTGCGTCAAGTCCAAAATAGTCATGAGCCAGTTTCGACTGAACAAACGAATTTACCCACTCGTTGCACGACAATGCCGGTTAATAGCTGCTCCACGTGCAACACATGTTGGAAAGTTAGCCAGGCTTTGTAACGGTCGACAATAGTTGTGTCGAAGTTTGCGCTCCGGAATACGTTGTGTTCGGCGCTCTTGCTCGGCAGTATTTTGGATATCGGAAATCCAACACTGTCGTATCCGTGCGCCGATTTCACCCGTCGGTAAGAGATTTCCAGTTCGGAGCGAACCTGCCAATTTAAATCACAACTGCATCGGAAGTAACGTCGATCCGCCGACGGTAACCGCAGCCGTGTGCAAGTTCCAAAAGCAGCCGATTCCGATACGTGCAAATGAGAAACGCGAGAGCGAATGGTAATTGTCTGTCGGATTCCGCCCCGTCGAAGCATCGTCGATCGGCTCTTCGGCGCGTCACTTTACCTCGGATTCTCGCAATTAAAATCTCTTCGGAAACAACGTGCCAGAAGCGCTCGACGATAATGAGAAGCTCAGACCAGAAATTACGCAATTTCAACCTCAGCGAAGAAGATCGTCAATTTCCACGGTCGGTCGTCGAGGGAAGTCGGGCTGCTCGAGGTGCGATCGAGTATACGATTTTTGCCGCGCCGACGAGTCAAGGTTTCTCGGTTGCGTCGCAGCGATTCGTTAGCCGTTTGACAAGCGCACGGGGCTGCGAATTCCTGGGCGGTACCGAGCGAGGATGAGCGATTCGCGATGACATCATTCTTGGGATACTGGGAAATTATACGACGGATGACAGGAAGACGTGTGGACGAGAACGAAAGCTCGGCACAATACGAAGGGGTTGGGAAAAGCGATGCCGGTCCCCGGGGCAGGATTTTCGCGCGTCCTTATCCGACCTAATACAAATTGGAGCCACGCCTCGCAGGGTCTCCTCGCTTTCGCGGTGACTCGCCTCCCGGGACCTCGCTCTAACAAGCCGTCAACCTCGCAGGATACAAGAAGGCGTTTGCGAAGGTTATGTGAAACAATATACCCGCTAAACTCATGGTGGGAGAGCGTCAGACCAATGTGGCATACGTTTTTATCGGCTCAAACGAGCAAAACACCAAGGATCGTTGACAATGACGCGATGCCTGCGCGAAGTGACTGGGGAATATTTGTGCACGGTTTATGCAAAATAATTACAAAAACGTAAAGCTTCTTTTGTGCGGGACCGGCAAGAACGGTGTTCTGCAATGGTTGATAAATCGTGAGATAAACGTCCCAATGGCTGGAGCCGCACTGAACAAGAAACTGATATCAGTTTTCAACCAAGTCATGAGCCAGACATTTGTAATTGCCAAAAGAAATGTCATCTTCCGGTCATTAAATTTATGGAGGAAGAGCGGTACATGAATGTGGATCGTTTTTATCGGCTCAAACGAGAAAAACAGAAAGGATCGTCGACAATGACGTGATGCCTGCGTGAAATGACTGGGGAATATTTGTGCGCGGTTTATGCAAAATTATTACGAGACCAGCAAGAACGGTGTTCCTGAATGGTTGGTAAATCGTGAGGTAAACGTCCCAATGGCTGGATTCTTGTTCGCCCTGAACAAGAATCTGATATCAGTTTTGGTCCAAGTTATATGCCAGATATTT
>JAPYZD010009244.1:0-10062 GCA_030522725.1 Ichneumoninae sp. B BG-2022a
AAAGATAAGATTAAAGATAAGATTAAAGATAAGATTAAAGATAAGATTAAAGATAAGATTAAAGATAAGATTAAAGATAAGATTAAAGATAAGATTAAAAGATAAGATAAGATAAGGTAAGATAAGAGAAGAGAAAAGATTTGCCCATCGACAAAAGTTTCTCTCTACCTTGAAGAATAGAAGCCGCAGTTGCGGCGAGTCTGGGCTCGGCGACTTCCTGATCGATCTCGATATCCTCCGAGCCATTGAAGGTCCTCGTGCTGAAGCCGTCGGCCCCGTCGGCCGTAATGGTTCTCGTTCTGTTGACGACGAGCTTGAACCTCGTGCCCTCGACCCTGAGAGGCAGTACGGTCAAATCCTTTTCCTCTTCCTGAATGCTCGCGCTGCTGAAATTTCTTATTATATCCTCGGCGCTGATCTCCTCGGTCTTTCTCCGAACGGGCGTCCGGCTGGTCGTCAGCACCCACGTTATTCTGCTGTCCCTCTTGGCCGAGCCCGCTATCGGCTCGCTCGTGTCGTTGACTCCGGCGTCGATTCTCCTTATCATGTTACCAGGACTCGTGCGAGTCCTCGCCGCGCCGTTGACGTTTCTGTCGCGCTCTTCGTACGTAGCCTGACTACCGGTTTCACCGTTCGACGGATTGTTCGCCGTTGCGGCGTTGCTCTTCGACGTCGGATCGTAAGAGCCAATGGCTTTGGCCACTCGGAAATTCGGCCTCGTTGAAATTTCCGACTCCTTCGAGGGTCCCGCCGTGCTGAGACGCTCGATTATCTGGGGATCCACCGTCGTCGGAGATTCGATATTCGAGTTCGACGTCAGGTTCTGACGCTGCTGAAACTCCTCGATTCGCGGGTCTTCAGTGGTCGATGGTAATGGGCTCGCCAGGATAACTGGAAAACAATAATAATTATTATTATTATTATAAATTAAAATAATAAATTCATATCTTATATTAATGTTTTGGAACGTTATTTATTTGTTTGTTTGTCTCAATTTTTACGAATCCAGTTGCCTCTAGGGGGGAGGGGGAGGAGCAGTTAACTATCGCCGGTGCAATAAAGACACTCATTTTTTCGAGCAGAAATACGTCACTTCCGGTTTGAAAATCTCATTTTTTCGACCGGTAGTGAAGTATTTTAGGTCTGGTCGAAAAATTATACTTTCAAACCGGAAGTGACGTATTTCACGTCCGGTCGAAAAATTATACTTTCAAACCGGAAGTGACGTATTTCACGTCCAGTCGAAAAATGATATTTCCAAACCGGAAGTGACGTATTTCCGCTAAGACGTCCCTTTTGATCGAAATATGAGATTTTCGAAGCAGAAATGACGTGTTTCCACTAAGACGTCACTTCCGGTCGAAAAATGAGAATTTTAAACCGAAAGTGATGTATTTCCGGTGCGACGTCACTTCCGGTCGAAAAATGAGATTTTACAAACGGGTGTGAAGTATTTCCGGTATGACGTTACGTCCGATCGAAAAATGCGATTTTCATACCGGAAGTGACGTATTTCAGTTAAGGTGTCACTTCCGGTCGAAAAATAAGATTTTCAAACCGGAAGTGATTTATTTCCGGTATGACGTCACTTCCGGTAAAAAAATGAGATTTTCAAACAGGAAGTGACGTATTTCAGTTAAGGCGTCATTTCCGGTTGAAAAATAAGATTTTCAAACCGGAAGTGACGTATTTCAGTTAAGGCGTCATTTCCGGTGCAAAAATAAGATTTTCAAACCGGAAGTGATGTATTTCCGGTATGACGTCACTTCCGGTTAGAAAATGAGATTTTCAAACCGGAAGTGACGTTTTTCTGATAAGGCGGCATTTCCGGTCGAAACATAAGAGTTTCAAACCGAAAGTGATGTATTTCCGGTATGACGTCACTTCCGGTCAAAAAAATAAGATTTCCAATCCGGAAGTGACGCATTTCCTCTAAGTCTTTGGAAGTCTAAATTTTCGGTTTCTAAATTTCATAGTCCACAGCGAGGGCGCGAAGAATCCGAGCGCAGAACACCGTAAGTGGTATACGATGATTTATCAATATAAACCAAAACACATTTCACAGATCACAACGTACAACTCCATACCGCGTTACTCAATATTAATATATCGTCGATCGTTCCGATATCTCTATTGTACGAAGAATCGTGCAGTACGACGAAAACACGAATAATTTATTAGTGTGCATTTTTCATGCGACAGAAAACTCAGTTAATTAATGTCGAAAACAAAGCGCGAATGTTATTTTTTCCTTTTAATTCTCGACAGAGTCGAAGGACATCGTTCAATTGCCCTCGTGCAAGAAATAGTACGTTCGATCTCGTATCGGAAAAACCGTGGTAGTGGGTTGCCTATAATTAAATTGTCTTTAAATCGAATATACGGTAGGACTCGCACGGGCTGATCAGTGTGACTCACCGGCTAACTGTGCGGTAACCCAGAACCAGTGCATCCACCAGTGCAGCGTCATCACGTCATCCGTAGGCTCAGTCTGAAAGGATAAAAAAAAGAAATAAATGAGATATTCCATTTTTTTTTTTTTTTTTTCTTTGTATTTATTTTGATAGTTAACTGGGCAACCGATTATCGGCATGGGAATTACACGCATGTAAACGAGGCTACTTCAATAACTACGCAGACAATATCAGTTGTTATCTCTATCGGCTGCAGTCTTATCGTTTGGAATGGCTCGTTGTACGCGTGTACTGCTTTTCCGCGCGCTTCGCTACGGCTTCGGTATCGCCGCTCGAAGCTCGCCATTGTCGTAACTATGAGGTCTTTTTTCTCATTGTAAAAAAAAATATGTCTCACGAAATCCAAGGCTAGATTCTTAACGGCTGACACAGTCGAGTGTGTAAAAAAAAGACTGGAAATCTTCAATTCTGTCGCCTTGTCGTTTTTATGCACGTTTCGGGAAAATTGGGCTGTGAGAAAAGTTGCCGGTCTATGGTTGGTTTTATTGAGACCGGACGGAAATCCTAAAACAATATTCCGATTTTACTGCGATTAATAACATGAGGCAATTTTCTTGTGATCGGACTCAATTATTTTGGTTATTTATTTATTTGTTTTGTTTATGGGATAAACACTTTTACTTATATATAATAATAAAAAAAATTAATCCGTAGATAGTGGAAGTCTTGTAATTCTTAATCAACGCACCGATTATTTGTCTTAGCTAGCCGGATTATTCGGGGATAAGTGTAATTCAAATGGCAATGTCAATGTCATTACTATTATTATTATTATTATTAATATCATTACTATTATTATTGATTAATAATTTTTATCTCTTATCTGGAATTTCTGCTTCAGAACGTTTACGATTATAAACGTTCTGAAGCAGAAATTCCAACAAACGTCTCATCCCAAAAAAAAAAAATTCCATTTGACCGAAGTAAAATGTGCGTTGAATTGAAGAATTACGTCAATGGTTGGTTTTGCAAAGTCCGGACAGAAATCCGGAAGCAATGTGCAGTTTTTATTGCGTTCAATAACAAAACAAAATTGTCTTGTAATCACGCTCAATTATTTTATTTGTTTCTTTATTTATTTAATAATTACAATTATTGTAAGTGTTGATTACATTCTTAATCAACACACTGATTATTTGTCTTTGCTAGCCAGATTATTCAGGGACAAGAGTCATTCAACTATCAATGTCAATATCATTACTGTTGTTATTAATCATAAACGTCCCGAAGCTGAAATTCCAAAAATGATTCTTATCCAAAAAAAAAAAAAAAATTGCAGATAATAGATAAAAAAATGTTGCCAAAGTAAAATGCGGGTTGAATGAACGTATTACCTTACGAGGAATCCTCGCGGGAAGAGAACATGACGTCAGAGCTCTCTTCAGAGTTGACTCACTTGGCGGTGACGACCTCCAAAATATAAAAAGTAAAATAAAAAAAAAATTAAAAAAAAAACACAAAATTTTTCCGCGTGACTCAATGTGTATGATCGGAATCTCGCGAAGTTTGGAGCTATTTTGCGCCGAATGTAACGATGACCCGCCGGCGTGACGAACAGGCAAAAAAAAAAAAGAAGACACGAGCGAGTGAGATAACGCGCTTTTAACTCGGAGACTTTATGGACAAAGTACTGTTACACCTCGGCGAGTCACAACGGTACTGGGAGAGGTCCTCGTGGGTTGACACACGAGAATCTTCGCGCACGGAGCGAAGATTCTCTGTATTGAAATGTCGCGGCGAGGAGCGCTTCGCTGTATAGCCGTAAATCGGGTTTCTCGATGCGGGAAGAGTGTTGCTTTACGTGGAAGAGGCTTCTTCCTCGATTGCCCGCTCGCCTGCGCACTTGTCGCGAACGCACCTCGCGCATAATACGATGTCGGCTTTGATATCGCATACTCTCGCGATTGTAATCACAGGGGCGCATGTCCTTCCTTCAGTGGAAGGGAAATAAGACTTTCCGGGATTTTAGACGACGTTTTAGACTTTTAAAAAATCATTTACAATTATGATGAAAAATTAATGTTGTTCTTCATTGAAATTAAAGTTAATTAAAAATTAAGTATGTACAATGTTTTTAAGACACTGCATTTGTATCTTATAAATATCAATAGATCACTCCACGAGGGCGAAAAACGTTTTTCTAACGAGTGCGAGTGCTGTAGTCACACGAGTTAGAAAAAGTGTTTCGCACGAGGGATGTACGAAATTTTTCATCACAAGGTGGGAAAATGGCGGTTTTACGCACGCGAAGCGGGCGGAAAAGTGGCCATTTCCGCACCGAGTGATGAACATTTTATTTTATATTATACATTAATTTTTCCATCGTAATTGTAGATGAAATTTAATGTACGAGTTTTCGCATAAAAACTTCCAGTACGAATACATTAAATTTATACGAATTTTTTTTTACAGTATTTATTAAGTTTCGTGTATAATTGTGATGAAAAATTTATGTAGTTCTTCATTGAAATTAAAGTCAATTAAAAATTAAGTATTTACAATGTTTTTAAGACACTGCAGTTTTTATCTTATACATATATTCAATTTTATATAATACATTAATTTTTCATCGTAATTGTAGATGAAATTTAATGTAAGAGTTTTTGCATAAAAACTTCCAGTACGAATACATTAAATTTATACGATTTTTTTTTACAGTATTTATTAAGTTTCGTGTATAATTGTGATGAAAAATTTATGTAGTTCTTCTTATATTGAAATTAAAGTCAATTAAAAATTAAGTATTTACAATGTTTTTAAGACACTGCATTTTTTATCTTATACATATATTCAATTTTATATAATACATTAATTTTTCATCGTAATTGTAGATGAAATTTAATGTACGAGTTTTCGCATAAAAACTTCCAGTACTAATACATTAAATTTATACGAATTTTTTAATACAGTATATATTAAGTTCCGCGTATAATTGCGATGAAATATTGACGTACGGTATATTGAAAACTTTAGAAATACTTTACTTTTCGTAATTTACTTTAATTTATGTTACTTTAATACAACTTTGGACGGTTTTAGGCGACTTTTTACGATGTAAAAAAAAATATTGGACAATTGAGATGAAAAATTAATGCAGTTATTCATTGAAATTAAAGTAAATTAAAAATAATGTATTTCCAATGTTTTTAATACACTGAACATTTATTTTTCATCATAATTGTAGATGAAATTTAATGTACAAGTTTTTGCATAAAAACCTTTTGTTTGCAGTGAACGCAAAGTCTGCACTCTAAAAATAAATTGTAAATCCGATTTACCGGTACATGAAATTTGCTCACATTAGCTACATCGATTGAACTGTTAAAGCACTTTTTTGTAGAATTAAATCATCAGATGTTAAGTATGCAAATTTTTTGTCTCAAATTTACAAAAATGTTAATTGAAAAAGAACATTTAGTTACAAAATTACAACGCAGATATGTTTAAAATTTCTAAAACGGTTTACGTAAAGCGTTTTACGTTTATTAATTACCGTTCTTTAATTTTCAAAGAATTTTTCTTTACAGTGTTGAACAGAATAGCTCCGCTTTCGACACAAGCGACACATCGACGTTCGGATATTACGAATGGAAGATAATAGAGCGTCGTTAAGTATTGCGAAATGAACATTTATCGAACCGTACGCTCTTGTACGGTCTCACGTACCTCGCTAGGTACGCGAGAGACGCGGAGGAAAAATTATGAGACGATTTTTCCATTTGTTTGAGATGTGTTATTACAAAAATATTTTTTTTAATTATTTTATTTTATATCTTTTAATTGTCATTTTGCAATAATTTCTACGTGGAAGCGACTTTTTCCTCGATTGCCCGCTCGCCTGCGCACTTGTCACGCACGCACGTTTTGCATAATAAGTCGACGTCTTTGACGTCGTATGTTCCCACGATGAAAATCACAGAGGCGTATGTTCATTGTTTAATGGAACGAAAATACGACTTTCCGCGTTTTGAAACGATGCTTCGCGTAGTCTGGACAAATTGCACAAACTGCATAAATTTAATGTATGTAAAATGGTTTGTACTTCATCAATTAATAATAAATTAAATTAAATAATCATAAAGATTTTTCCTCTCATTGATGCTAATAAAACTGAATTTCTAATTCCAAAAAATCAGAAATTTTTTTTGCAAAGTTCCGTTATCGCTCTCGTAATCGTAGTTGAGATTTAATGGGTTAATGCTGAAAAGAAACCTAATTGTTTATATTGTATATTTATCGCAGAAACAAGATAAGAATTACTTATCTCGTGTCGATCGTGTATAATTTTATAAACAATTTTCTATTTCCAAAAAATCTCCCGTTTTTTTGCAAAATTCCATTATCGCTCTCGTAATCGTAGTTGAGGTTTAACGGGTTAATGCTATAAAAATAAACCTAACTCTTTAAATCGTATATTTATCTCAGAAGCAAGATAACATTACTTATCTTGTGTAGATCGTGTATAATTTTATAAACAATTTTCTATTTCCAACAAATCTGCCGTTTTTTTTGCAAAATTCCATTATTGCTCTTGTAATCGTAGTTGAAATCTACCGGACCGAAAGTGTCTGTCGTCGTTTGACGGGCTGAACAGAACCGGAGCCAAAGCCGAAGCGAAGTGTGTGAAAATACTGCGTTTCTCCGAGGGCGTTGAAAAAAGAGGAGAAAAAAATGCTCTTTGTAATGTGATCGCGTGCACCTCGGCGTGTGCTACGGGAGCGAGGAAGTCGTTCGTTAGTTGCCGGTCTCGCAATTACACATTAATTACCGTCCGAGACTGGCATGGACAATACTGCGTCGCGTTACCGTATCGTCGCTTCCACAGCGTTGATCCAATAACATACGTTACGTCAAGAAAAAAAAAAGAGGAAAAAAAAAGAACCTATAATCTTCTTCCCTCCCCGCATACCCGAAAGTGTGAGACCTAATTATTTTGTTCTTTATTATTAAAAAATAATTTTTTCTTTCATTTGTTATTTTTTTAAAAAATATATGTTTGTATCATTTTTTATTATGCATGTATGTATATATTTATTAGCCTCGTAGGGTACGAACCCCTTCACTGAGTACTTACATAGTAAAAGCAACAAGACTGATTTTTACCATTAAAAATAGTTCCCAGGCGTAATGTTTACATTTTATAGTTACAAAACAATGACTAAACCATCATGATTGCAACCATAATTATAGTTTAATCAACTAAATATATACTATCAGAAAGTATCTATATAGACGTTCCCCCTGGAAACTATTCGCTATAGTAGGAAATACCATACTTTTTCTCAGTGTTGGTAAAGGGAGTGCCATGTACAGAGAATATAAGTTTTCGTTTTGGCGGAAAAAACATTTCATACCGACAAAAAAAGTGTCATAAAAAATTCCAAGGCTACCTTTCCAATCCATTTTTCCCGTTCTTCAACGTCGTCGAACGGGACGATAAAACGATAGTAAAACTTTGTGCAAGGCCCTATTTTGTCTATTTTTTGTCGCAGAACACGACACCCCGGATTTTTCCTAGCTCCATTGGAAGCCGAGATATCGACGTGCGAAAATGGCGGTTTTACGCACCTTGTGATGAAAAATTTCGTACATCCCTCGTGCGAAACACTTTTTCTAACTCGTGTGATGACAGCACTCGCCTTCGGCTCGTGCTGCAAACTCACACTCGTTAGAAAAACGTTTTTCGCCCTCGTGGAGTAATGTACTATTTTATGTTTATTATTACAAAAAACAAAATATACATATATATATATTTTATTAGATTGAATGTAGATATAAGGTAAAGAAAAGTCATAGTAACCAAAGGAATGATGTATTGTACAGTACAGTACAACCTCGATTATCCGAACCCTCTGTTATCCGAACCGCCGCTGGTTCGGATAAAGTTTCTATTATCCGAACTATTGCGCGAAATCCTCGTATCCTTACATTGTTGCACGCCAGTACATTGTTGCGCTCAACAAACAAGCGAATTCAAGAACATTCGAGCTCGCATAGATTTACACACTACCGCCGTAAATGCCCGTCAGTCGTATGCGCAGTATTTATAAGTTTCTCAGCCGAGCAAATACACACGTAGGGTAAAAGTGGTGAATGTGGCCCACCTCGATTAACACGTAAATCAATGATATATGGATCGGACTATATTCCCCACTTTACCTTGTTCAAAATTTATTTTCGTTAATCTACTGGACGCGTACGATGTTTGGAAGTCAACGATCTCTGACATTTAAAAAAAAATTGCCTGCGAAAAGACGTACAAATCTCTTGCGCCAAACGAAAATTGTGGACTTTGTGATGAAAGTTTGAAGTTACCGTTGAATATCATAAAAAATACATGTATCACGTTATTCCTCAAATATACATCATAATTATTTAGAATATATGGGTACTGTAATTTTTTCGATATACATCGCGCTATATCGTTTAACACAGCTTCACTGTTCTGTTATCCGAATTTTCGTTAAGGTAGTACTAGCACAATGACTGACGCCGCCTAACTTCGAGAGAAAAAAGACAAAGATTACACTTCTCAATGAGAAAAAAATGCTAGCTTATAAAACGTGCTGAAAAGATTATTTGTGCATAATAATAATTTCAGAATGTTCATAACAAATTACTGAAAAAAAAATTGTGCACCAAATTACCCAGCAACCAACATTTTTTTATTACGAAAATGATTTGTTAATTTGTCTGAATACGTATGATTTTTTTCAGAATTTTATCTAATACTTGAAAATTACGATTTTAAACAAATTTCAACATAAAGGAAACGAATAACATTTTGGGATTATTATTATGGACGAACAATCTTATCAGCATCTTTCATATGCTTGAATTTTTTCAGATTTTTATCCGATCGAGAAGTGTTTATAATTCTCCTTTATTCCTCTCAAACTTAGGCGGCGTCAGTCATTGCGCTTGTACTACCTTAATCCGAACGAGCTCCGGTCCCAATTGGTTCGGATAATCGACCGTCTACTGTATATGTAAAACGATTATTGTATTCTAAAGCCTCAAAAGACAAGAATGGTTTAAGAGACGCGGTAGGGTCTCGACGCCAAGTACTTAAAAGAAATTTTTTAAGTGTGCGAAGGACTCTACCAAGTAGTTATACACCAAAATGCCGGAAGTATTTGTTTGCTCTACGTTACCTCACAAATAAATCATCGGATCGAAATGATATTAAAATTTTATTATAGAATGTCTATCCAAGCTTTCCAGTTTGCTTAATTCCGAATACATTCGTTCGGTGGATTCTTGTGTCCGATGATCGCGATCAGGAATCGATCCAAAATGTTTCGATTATGCGTGAACCTGAATACGGGTGTGAGGTGATAAAGTACATCGGCAACGAAGCATCGGATCGAATTTTAAAGAACACTTTTATCATATAATTCGGACCCAAGCTTTCCAATGGGCCGAATCCGATAACAATCGTCCAGCGGTTCCCGAGATATGATGAGGTGAACCTGAAATACGGGTGTGTGGTGATACGTGCTATACGCAAAAATTCTTCGGATTCTTCGGAAATCTTCACGATGGACCTGGGCAGTATTTTTATATCAAATATAAACTGATTGACACT
>JAPYZD010009245.1:0-13173 GCA_030522725.1 Ichneumoninae sp. B BG-2022a
CCCTCTCCAAAAAAGTTGTAATTTCACCATCATTCATGATTATTGACAAAAGGTTTTTGTAATTTTTTTCAGAATTTTTAGATCGTATTTTTTTGAGATATCGAAAAATTGAACTTTTTAAAAAAAACCCCTATATCTTAAAAACTGTTAGTCATACTAAAAAACGTTTAAGACATAAAAGTTGCAGTTTTAAATGAACTAAATATGAGATCACTCTATACACTTGAGAGTACATTCTGGAATTTTTTAAGAAAAATCAAACATGACATATTTAAAAAAAATATTTTAGTCTATTTTTCATAGAAATGGAAGTTTATTTCATTCAAAAAATTCTACAAAATGTTGTTTTCAAAAGTTCATTTAAAACTGCAACTTTTATGTCTTAAACGTTTTTTAGTATGACGAACAGTTTTTAAGATATAAGGGTTTTTTTAAAAAGTTCAATTTTTCGATATCTCAAAAAAATACGATTTAAAAATTCTGAAAAAAATTACAAAAACCTCTTGTCAATAATCATGAATGATGGTGAAATTACAACTTTTTTGGAGAGGGTCGGGTTTTTGACCGTTCGAAAGCGTATGGAATACCTCATATATATATATATATATAGGGTCGGAAATAAAAAATTGGCTCGCTCGCTTTGAATATCCTATCGTCGGAGAGGGAGGAGGGGGGAGCGATGGCTTCTCCTCATCAGGCCATATGTGTACGATATATGTCTATTCGACTGTAGGAATGGGAGTGTGTATGGGTATGTATCTCGCATCGATGACCGCGCGGCGAGCTGGTAGCCGGAGTTGCCTGTCCCCGCATGGAAGGTACATTCCCGGTGCAGTTGTTCGGGCGTCCGTCCGTCTTTATCCCTCCGCCGGTTTCTCCCGTTGTAGCCGGAGCGCAGAAGCGGTCCGGCGGCGACGGGCTCGGGATGCTGCAGCGGCAGCGTCAGGGCGAGAGAGGAGAGGAGGCCTGACCGGTGTCCAGTCGACCAGAATGTTATGTATGCAAATGAGGGCTGACAGGCATATAGGATATATACCGCGTTCCCTCTCTCGGCCATCCTCGGCCTGAAACGCGCGCGTCCCTTCCACCCAGAAAACCGACGGACCGACGGACGTCGTGCCCGCTCGCACAGGCGGAGAGGGCTTACTGGAAGGACCCGATAATATACCGAGGTCGATGCGATTTTCAAAAAATAAAAATGAAAAATTATTGTAGACAATGGATTGTGTATAAAAAAAAATTATAATAAAAAATTGCGTTCTGAAACGCGCGTCCGTCCGCCCAGAAAACGGACCGTCGGACCGACGAAGATCGTCCCGGTTTAATATGCGGAGAGAGTTTGTTGGAAGGCCCCAATAATATCAGGAGGTTGATGCGATTTTATACAAGTTAAAATAAAATTAAATTAACAATATATTATATCAGAAAAAAATAATCATAAAAATGGTTATCTTTCATTGCGTTCCGAAACACGTGCGCTTCTACCCAGAAAACGGGCCGTCGGACCGACGAAGATCGTCCCGGTTCACCAGGCAGAGCGAGTTTACTCGAAGGCCTCGATAATGTCCCGCGGTCGATGCGATTTTACAAAACAAAAAATTAACAAATATACATAGGATAAAAGTGGTGAATATGGCCCACCTCTATTAACACGTAAATCAATGACATATGAACCGGTCCATATTCCCCACTTTTACCCTAAATAAAATGCACAATGTGTAACATCAAGAAAAAAAAATGAAATAAAAATCGTTATCTTGTTGTATGTAAATGGGATCGTAGAGCGGCCGCGTTCCTCTATCTCCCGGTCGAAACGGGCAAAGAATCCGCCGAGAGTGACCTCCACCTATCAGTGTGCACCTACTAGAAGAACACCACACGTTTGTGCTCGGGAACAGGCGAGCACACCGGGAATCGGCGCCCATAACCGACCATACCTCATTTACGTTACAGCGCTCACGTGCATGTGCGCGGTCCGCGCACATGAGCGGGTTGGTATTGCAGATACCTGCGCGAAAGAATAGAGCTTTATTTTATTTCTTCGGTTATTATAATATGCACGATGCGAAACAACTGCGAGGCACCGAAGGAGCATTATTACTGACTCTCACCTCTCCGCAGCATAAACGGCCTCACCGGGTCGGTCACTTACGAGGTATAACGCTATTCTTATTACGAAGGTATTTATATGTAATAGAGGAGAGGAGCGCGAGAGGGGAAGCTGAACTGCATTTGCTCGAGGCGGCCATCTTGACGAGGCTGAGAACTCGCGGAGTGAACCCCACCAATGGAGAGTAGGATAGTATTATACATATATACGGAGAGAAGGTGCACATATACATATGTACATACATACATGTATGTATGTACGTAAGCCCGTTCCGGCGTGGCCTAGAACAATGCACGCGTTTATCATAGCGCGTTTACCGTGTGGATACACACTGTATGCTCGCCTCTTGCACCGAGCCGGGTTACAGAGGGCCCCTTTTATCTATCGCTCGGGGGCTCTCGAGTCGCAGGACTCAACTCCGCGTAGGGTACAACGGGGTAAAATGGGGCTATGGGGCAAAACGGGTTTTTTGGGCAAAACGGGGTTTTTGGGCAAAACGGGGTTTTTGGGAAAAACGAGGTTTTTGGGCAAAACGGGGTTTTTTGGGCAAAACGGGGTTTTTGGGCAAAGCGAGGTTTTTGGGCATAACGGGGTTTTTGGGCAAAGCGTCATTTTCCAATAATTTTTGGATGCCCGAATTCGCCCTATCGGATACATCAGGCTTTTCTGCCCAGTTTTTCCACCAAAAATGATTGGAAAATTTAGTTTTGCCCCGTTGGCCCATTTTGCCCCATTTTGCCCCGCTCTCCTCTACCTAGATCCACCCCGCGACAGCGCCAGAAGCGCCCGATTTTGCCCGTCTCGAAGATCGGGAGAATGCTTTTTTTTTTCACGAATTGGGTTTGGTTCTGGATTTATAGTCAAAAGTACCCGGGCAAGAGTAACACAATGCCCGGAGAGGAGGGAGCGGCGGGCAAAGGGGGGCGGCGGAGGAGCCGAAGGACAGCGGCTATAATGCCGGACTGGTTAGAATTTGATCCGCCGGGAGTCGAGTCCGACCGACAATGCTCTCTCTCGGAGAAACGAGAGGCTGAGGAAGAGGATTAAAAAAAAGGTTTAAAAAATAAAGAAGAAACGACGATAACGACTACGAACATGGAGACCCTCGATCGACGATAGAGAAGAGGACGAGGGGGGAGGGCACGGATCGCTCGGAGCCCTGAGGGACTTTCCCCCTCTCCAACCCCGTGGAATGCCTCGTACAGCGATGGACGAGCTTCGAATTCATCGCTCGATCTTCGCTTCATATAAACAAATGTCGTAGGTTGTTATTATTTTTTTTTTTAAATATTAAACAGGATGAAATGAATTCTTATGTTGGAAGAACCTTCGAATCCTTAAATCGTTACTTCGGCTTTTTTTTACTTTTTTTTCTCACGTTACCACAACCTTGAAGAGGGTGCGCCGCGAAAGAGACACGAGGATGGAAGGAGAGTGGCCGATCGATTTCGCTTCCGGAAATTCAATCGACTTCTTTTTCACCCTCTTCGACCTCAACACGTGTCTCCTCGTCAGTGAAGGCGCGCGACGAGCCTTCGGTGTGGCTCCTCGGCGTCGCCGCCGATGGCTGCGACCCGTCCTTCGATCACCCGATCGAGGGGGCAGCGTGTCTCGAATCCGTACGTTCCTACACGCGGGTTATCCTACACCCGCGTGTCATGATCGCTACCGGGTGCCTCTCGCTCGCTTGCCCTTTTGCGACACACGATATCGCTGCGAGGAGATCCCGTGGCGCGTCGTTGGGCGGACCGACTAACAACCCCCTTAGGGTCCTCGGCCACTAACTGACTGCTCTGTAAACACCTGCTGCTTCGCGCTCTCCGACGTCTTCGCGCAGGGCTAAATCCACCGAATGATGGAGACGATAGTCGTTTTTTTTTAATTGCAGCGCTATCGAAGCTCAAGTTTTTACAGTTTTGGGCTTGTAAAGGACGAAAATTTTTAAATGTAATGGAAGACTCTGACTCTCGACCCAAGTTTCGGGTTTAGTTTACTTTTCCTATTCCTATTCCTATTTCCTAAAAGTTTTAGTTTAGTAGTAGTAGTGGTAGTAGTGGATTTATTGACAATATTCCAGATGGAACAATTTTTGATACATAGCATTTACATAGTGTAAGTTGTCATGAGAGTATAAATATATTGCCAATTGGCTATCGACCTAAGTCCTTCAGCCAAGTTTTAGTTTGTTTTTCCTACACTGAAAAAAAAAAATTGGCTTGCGGGCTGCCAAGGAAAAAAATTCTTATTTCAATTCTTACAATTCCTTATGATATTGAAACAACGACGACAAAACTGCCAAGGTGACATGTTATCGCTTCAATCCCGTATGCAACTGTAAGAATTGAAATAATATATATTTTTTTTTTTTGACAATGATTGGTGAATTTTTTGACGACGATTGGTGACGATTAATTGTCACCAATCAAATGGCCCAATCACCGATATATATTTTTTTCACCTGGAGACGTTAATAAAAATACAAACAAATTTTTGTTTCCGGCTCGACTGAACTTCCTCGTGAGCAGTCTCGGCCATCAGCCTTGCGCGACGGCCAATCAGCGACGGCCAATCTGCAAATCTCGAAATATCCTCGATATTTCGGGATGTTTTTTATAATTATTTTTCTTACGCTAATAAAAAGGACAATAAAGAAACTGAGAGAAGAAATATGATTAGTGAGTATGCGAGAGGCTGCGTGTAACTGGATATCCGAGGAAAAGACATCGGAGAGCGTTATTCGTATTATCTTACGCATATTTTTTTTGTAATACACAAATACAGGTACGAGAATACGATGTAGCACATCGGAGAAGGTATAAGCGACCTTCGACATCCTGCCGAGTCACCCGGCTCCATACGCGCTCTTCGCACGGCAAAGCGCCGAAGAGTTTCGTCGCCGGTTTAGTCTCTTGGGTCGGAAAGATATCCTCGATAGTTATCATCGGCGCGCATCGTAGTCCCGAAAGCAGATGCCGCGGAGAGCCATGAAAATATCGTGTGTCACGAGACTGATCCTGGGACGTAAACCTGCCGAGTTTCTGTATCGTGTCCCACACCACTACGCCGCTCCGTCGCACAGTTAAAATAATCCATCCACCTCCGGCAGGGTGACGACGCCGACGATCCTCGGACACGCAACGACCTAAATTCAATTTTGTCATGGTAAGCGACCTCGGCGACGGGCAAGGTCGACTCGAAAAAAAAATATCCGAGCGATTCGACCTCGACAGCTTCCACTGTATGAGAATCTAGATCGACGCAATTTTGACCGGAAATGAAATTTTTCAAGGAAAAGACATTAGTTTCCCCAACCAACTGAGTGGATAAATGAGATCCGATCGATTAATTCGCTTGAGTCAACGGATTGATTCGTTGGGCCGATGTATTGATCGGTTGGCGATCGGTTATCGATTATGTGTTGAGCCAACATATTAACCGGTTAGCAATCAGTTAACTAACTAGACTAAAAAATTAATTTGTTAACTCAAGCAATGAGAATCAAGATGAACCTAATTTTTACCGGAAATGAAACTCTCCACAGATAAGAAAATAATTAATTTCTCCAACCAGCTGAGTGGTTAAATGTGATCCATACGATTAACTCGCTTGAGGCAACGGATTGATTGGTTGGGCCGATGTATTGATTGGTTGGCGATCGGTTAATGTGTTGAGCCAACATATTAACCGGTTAGCAATCAGTTAAGTAACTGGACTAAAAAATTAATCTGTTAGCTCAAGCAATGAGAATCAAGATGAACCTATTTTTTACCGGAAATGAAACTCTACGGAAAAGAAAATAATTAGTTTCTCCAACCAACTGAGTGGACAAACAGTTAAGGTATTGAAGCAAAGAATTAATATCAGCGTAACCAGTCAATTGGTTAAACTAACGAATCATTTGGTTGGCAACTTGTTGACTTTTCCGCCAAAGCAAATAAAACGCCCATAGCGTATTTGACGCCGCGTCTGTCCGACTCAAAGACCGATTGCCTTCTGCATATCGTGCTCGCAAATTACAATAAAGTTTTTCAATTTTTTCCTATTTACCCTCGTTAACGTTTAGAATACTCCTCGTTATCGGAAACGCCGTTAGAACAAATTCCTGCGGTGCTTTGAATTTTCACCAGTCGGACGTCATTCTCTCGGAAGCGGCTCGCCAACTCGCTGTTATTGCCTTTTTATGACTGATTTTATTTATTTATTTACTTATTTATTTATTTATTTATTTATTTATTTATTTATTTATTTATTAGTGTAAAAACGGGCCGGGCCCAATTACAAGCGCGATACGTGAACGTAACGGCGTAGTACACAATAGCAGATTGAGCACAAAATAAACCTTGTAAAATGTCAAGATAACTACAATTCGTACAATTCATCTCGCTACAAAATTGTTAGAACAATAATTGATATAGCTAACTCAACGACAATATTCGAATTAGGCAGATTAAAGAATAAGACTTTGGTGCATCATGTTTTATGCCGCTAATTTAACAAGATCCGAAGGCAAATCCGAGGCAAGTAGATTCACTAAACGCCGTGCGCAAATAATTATTACAAAAAAAAATAAAAATAAAAAAAAATCGAACTGGGCTCTTTTTAAGTTGAGGTCGATCGCTCGTTAGAAGTTGCACACCTTCGAGCAGCTTTTTTTCGGCGAAGATCCCGAGGGCAAATATCCGTTGTGCGGAGTCGGAGGAACAAGTCGTATAACCAGTTTTCGAATCAAAGACACTTTAAACGGTCTGTTATTCCCGAGGAAACCCGGAACCCTCTTTTGGCCCCCAACCCTTTTTTCTCTTTCAATCTCCGTTTGTTCTTTTGTCCGGAGGGTCGGGGTGGGGGAAGGGAGGTTCCGCGTTCCACAAAATCGTGTACTTCCTACCCCCGAACAAATATCTTTCCTTTACTTCCTCCCCGACGAAGCGCGACGTTATCTCGAGCCGGGGAAGACGAGCTTCGGTGTTTTTCAACCCTTTTCATGTAAAACAAAAAAATACTCTTCTTCAGCTCGCGCTTTGCTTCTTCCTGTCTTCCGAACTCTCCTGCGCGTCGCCGGCGCTTTCGCTTCCTCTCGCTGCCACTCCATCGCCTCGGAAAGGCAAACGCAACGAAGAATGGAATGAATCCCGGCTATATTTTAAATGCATACGCGCTTCTCGGTTTGCGGTACGAGATGAAGAGGGCAAAAAAAGGAAATACGAGGAGGAGACGAAGAAGAAAATTCCGGGTGAGGTGGGGAGGAGCCCCATTTATGGCACAATGGGCTCCTTTGAAGCCGAAGGTAATGAAGGTTTCGGGGTGTCTGCTCCGTCTCGGTGTAGGAACACAGCAGAAGCGAAATTCTGAGCGACCGCGGACTCTTCGCTCGACCACCCTTACGGGCACGCACGAGATTTCTCCGCGAGACACGAATCTACCGGGTGTCCCGATCAAAATATTTCCCTCTCTCCCTCTCCGTCTCCGAGCAGGTTTTTCGCTGCAATAAATTGCAGAGAAAAACCGGAAGCGATACGAAGTAAGCAGAAGCAAGATTTTGAGAAACCGATTCTTCACGGACTGCTCGATAATAGCGACTTCCTGGCATTTTGGTAAAGTCGCTACTGAAGGAAGTTCAAGAATCGCACAAGATAGTGCGCAGGTTCGTATCGAAATAGAATCAAATTATAAAGAAATTCAATTACTGAAGATGTACCGAAAATTCGTCCCTTACGGTTTGAAAATCTCATTTTTTTCGACCGCAAGCGACGTCATTGAGGAAAAACGTCACTTCCGGTTTGAAAATCTCATTATTCGACCGGAAGTGGCGTCATTGAGGAAAAACGTCACTTCCGGTCGATAAATAAGATTTTCACTTTCTTATATGTATATAAGATATAAAAGTTTTTGTGAAAAGTATGCTTAATATATGGAAAATATATTTTTCGATCTACTTTCTCACTACGGAAGCGAGTACTCAAATCTTCGCTGGAAACAGAGTGGGCAAAAGCACGGTAAGAGTAGAGCGGCCGATCCATTTGGTATGCAAAAAATATACAGACACGATATAAAAATTTTCGTGGAAGTATACTTAATATATGAAAAATATATTTACCGATCAACTTTCTCACTGTGGAAGCGAGTACTCAAATCTTGGCCGGAAACAGAGTGGGCAAAAGGACGGTAAGAGTAGAACGGCCGACCGTTTTGGTATGCAAAAAATATACGCGATAGTATACTTTTCACAAAAATGTTTATATCGTGTCTATATGACACGATATAAAAATGTTCGTGAAAAGTATACTTAGGGTAAAAGTGGGGAATACGGACCGGTCCATATATCATTGATTTACGTGTTAATCGAGGTGGGCCATATTCACCACTTTTACCCTAATATATGAAAATATATTTTCCGATCAACTTTCTCACTATGGAAGCTTTCTCAAATCTTGTCCAGAAACAGAGTGGGCAAAAGCACGGTAAGAGTAGAGCAGCCGATCGTTTTGGTATCCACATCGCGGTCGCGCCATAATACTCGGTAAGAAATTTACCGCGCGAGTTGGCTCGCGCGCGGGTAGGATTGGAAGGCACCGGCCCGATAGCCAGTGACGGAGCGCGGGTTATGTGTGTATGCACACGTCGATCGGTTCGCGCAGGGACGGCCCAGACGACTCGCCTTTCGAGCGTCAGGAACGGCAGCAGGCAAGCAGAGCATTCGACGGGTATATAACGCTGTATATGCCATATACGCAAGCCGGATGGACGCAACAGCAGGAATCGTTTGGTCTCCGTCGAACTCCCGCCGGTCCGTCTCTCCCCCCTTTCTCTCTGTGTGCCACGGCGCACCGGCAAAACGTAATTATGCTAATACGCGATTGGCTCAAAAATGTTAAACGCACCGGTGAACACCGCGGGCTACGGCGAACGCCGTGCGATTGGTCAGCTCCGCCGATCTCAACTTCGCCCCGTTCGTTGTTTCCTCGCTACGGTATTTATTAAATCCTCCTCGTCGCCCTCGCGCCCGCTCACGATTCACCTCGATCCTCACTTTTCGCATTCTTCATGAACGCCTCGAGAGATGGACGCGCATCGCTCCAGAGATCATGCTGTCCGGACCGATCCGGTCCGGACAGAACGTTTCAATCTTCATTATGCGAAGGGAGTGCAGCGAGGATCGAAGGGTTGATCGGCAATTTTTTAAATTTTTTTAATTTTTTTTTTTTTTTTTTTTTCCCTCTAAAACTACGATACGTAGTGATACGATGTGATATTAATTGTTAATTATCCTCAAAGACTATTTTCATTCTCTTGTTTAGTAAACTATACCAAAAACATATTCATATGCATCGAAAAACTAAAGTGTGAACTGTGCAAGACAACAAATCATTATGAACTTAATTTTGATCTTATACTGTTATGATATTATATTATCTGAATTATTTTACGTAAAAGAGTTCGTCCCATAAATAAATAAATAAATAAATAAAACGCGTGCCGAAAATAATAGAAATATTTGAAGTGCCGGACGAGAGGCTCGTCGAAGCGGGGAGACGTTATTTACGAGAAGGGAAAGTGCGCTTGTAATACTATGTAAGACTATAATAATACGAAAAACATGAAAAACTTTGGCGGTCTTCGCAACGCCGGTAAAGAACGTGGGAACGATGCAAGATTGTATTCACTGCGGGGCAGTTTTTCTCTATAATTCTCGAAGTAAACCGATAGATTTCGCGCGTTACCTGCTCTATGTAATTTTCTATTTCGCGCGTTGCCGCCTGCAGGACAGGCTGTGCGCGGAGAGAAGGGATAAAAATTACGAGTATCGACGGGGAAAAAAAATGGAAAAATAATAAGACTATACACGAAAGGGCGAAGGGGGTTCTCGAGCCCGATACGAGATTGTTCAGCCTCGGGTATCGATTTATAATATAATCGTGGGTAAATGAGGAAAATTGCTGTGAAATTGCTCGATAAACCGGGCGGACCGGTAGCGGGCCCGAGGTTCTCTCCTCGGAGCCAAAGCCGAGGCGAGAGCGCCCTCCTTCGGTTCGCGCGCACTTCGTTGTCGTTTATCCGCGGACACGATGGCGGCCGTGCCGGCTCGTTGGTTGCGTTTGCCATTTTTTAATGGAAACGTTGCGACGAAAGAAGCCGGTGAGTTGCACGAAAGTTAACTGAAAAGATCGGCCAAGTTTTACGATCGGTGTCGAGCCTAGACAGGGAGAAAGACGGCGCGACTGCCGCGCCCTCGCGCGGCGAACCGCGGCGAAACTAGGTAATTTCGCTTCTACTCGCCGCCCGAGCGGCAGATAAATCACGCCACTTGGAAGGAAAGAGAACGTTCGACGTTTCTGCGAGCGTCGAAGTCCATTGTGATCCAGAAGCGAAACGCCGCACGGTAAAGTACGTTGAGTGGAGCGGACTGAGAAAATGGATAGTGTTTTCTACTATAACGAATAGTTGCCGGGGGGGAACGTCTGTATAGATAGTTTCTAATAGGATATATTCAATTGGTTAAACTGCGTTGATAGAAGGATCTAGTAAAAACTGCCGATCATCTAAGAAAAATTACTATACGGTAAAAGTGGGGAATATGACCCGGTCCATATATCATTAATTTACGTGTTGATCGAGGTGGGCCATATTCACCACTTTTACCCTAGCACATATCAGCAGGACACTAGAGCGCCACCTATGACGAAAAGTTTTAGATTTTTCAAGAATTTTTACCCTAACGGATCGAGTCCATTCCGTTTCGTCTTGAGAAAAAATTAAATACTTAAAGCAACAAAACTGATTTTTCACCTTAAATAGTTCCGAAGGGCAACGTCTACATTTTATAGTTACGACAATGCCAAAAAATCATGGTTGCAAGCATGATCTAGTCAATGTTACTATATCACTTGAGAGACATTACCATACCACATAGCAAGCACCTATGGTAGAAAGTACCGGATTTATAAGAATTTTTCTCAGATATTATGGTAAAAATTCTTAGATAATCTGAGACTTTCCGCCATAGGTGGCGGCCTCGTGCCCTTCTACCAAGCGCTATGGTATTTTTTTATAGATGATCCTTCCCTCAGTGCATATATTAAATTGGTTAAACTATAATTGTGCTTGCAACCACGATTTTTCGGAATTGTCGCAACTATAAAATCTAAACGTTGTTCCCCTTCGGAACAATTTTTTATGGAAAAAAAGTCAGTATTGTTGCTTTTAGCGTGTAATTTTTTCTCGGTGCAACGAAGCCACGGGCTAAGATCGGAGTGGTTTCCGATGGCCGCGGAGAGGGATAACGGCGAGCTTTCACTGCTATTACGGAAAATTGCGTACGTCCGTGCGGCTCTTGCCGTGAATGCCGTACACGCAACAGATGTTACCGGGTGTAAAAAGGTGGATCCGACCGACCACTTCATTTCTCCCGAACAAACGACTCCGACGCGATGTTTGCCAATGAAATCGTTTAGGACGTCAGCCGAGCGGCGAAGAAAGGCACGACAGCTTGCGCGCCTTTTCTCCACCGCCGGTCGCCGCGCATAATGAATTTGGGGAAAGCGGGGCAAGACGGCGCCCCGCTCGAAGACGGACCATCATCACGAATTTTTTTTCTCATCTCGAACGTTAAGCCGCGGTCCATTTCGCCCCTCCGCCTATAGTCTCCAACTTCTCCGAGCGAATTGCGCGGGACAATTTACAATCGCCCGAACGACTTCATTATCCAGCCGTCCCGTCCATAACTAACCCATCGTTTCCGGCTTAGCGGCCACTCATTACCATTCTATAGCGCACAAAAAAAAAATCAGAACTCACCTTTTCAAGCTCGAGGAGGTGAAACCGGAGGACCTGAATCGCTTGAACCATCTGCAAATGAAAAAATCATAATTATTAACAAAAGTTATAAAATTCGTTCAACAATATAACGGATTAGCAAACAATCCGGTTAGTTAACGAGAACAAGTCGACCGGATGAGCTCGGAATAAAAGGCCAGCACCAACGCACATAATATATAAATATACATACATATACATAAATATATATAAATATATCCATGCAACGGCGGATCCGTGCGCGAGCGAGATCCTCGCCGCGGAATAGCTCGCATAATTTCGCTATTCGCCGTGACGTTTAATGCGGCGTGTCACGCTCTCGCCACGTAGAGATAAACCGAGAAACTTCGGAGCCGCGGAGTGAGAGAGATTCGCGAAGTGTTCTCGAAGAGAACTCGGTTCTGCGCGTAGGGAGTCACCCTCCCGAGACGGTGGAACCGTCGCACTCGCGAGAGAGTTCCATCGCTTCGGCGATCGTCAGGAGCCGAAGAATTCCGTCCCTCTCCGCACCCAGAAAAAAATTTATTTGACGACCACCGTTTATTTGGTTTGAGTAAAACATTTATTTGATTTAAATAAATATGTATTTTAATTAAGTAAATAGTTACTTAAATGAAATAAATATTTATTTAAATCAAATAAATATTTATTTAAATCAAATAAATATTTTGCTTGAACCAAATAAACGGTGGCCGTCAAATAAATTATTTTTCTGGGTGCGCGCTGCGCAGCCGTCGCGCTTCAACCCCGCGGCCACGTGTTCGGCGCAGAAACGCCAGATACGCCGGGGCCGCGCAGCGTCGATTCAATTAGGCAGACCGGCAATCTTAATTGTTAATTAACATTATATTTATGCAATTATGGTCCATTATGATTCCGCCGGAGCGATAACCGCGAGTTTGAGCCCGGAGTCTCTCCGGGGCGCCGGCGGAGCGCCCGCACCGATAGCGAGACCCGATCGGCAATTTTTTTATTGTTTCTTTTTTTTCTAATTTTTTTTTTTTAGTCCTTTATTTCTCTTCGTCCCTGCGCAGGAACACCCGCAATCGGCCCGGCTCGTGTGTTCGGACACACGAACGGCAATCGTACGGTGACCGGACGAACATTCTGCTACACGCTGTACGCAACGTAGCGGTGCACTTTCGAGATGTACTTATTACCGGGCCGTCTTTATGGACGCTTATCCGAGCCGCTGCACGATTCGAGCGTGTCCGACTGGTGCAATCCGCGAGGACTGCATTCTCCTGCAGAAA
>JAPYZD010009248.1:0-15372 GCA_030522725.1 Ichneumoninae sp. B BG-2022a
AAAAAAAGAAGACTTTTTATTTCTATTAAAATATATAAAAATAAGATATAATTCGCCGCTTGGTTTTCATTGTCCGTGTCGAGCGGCGATTCCTGCTTCGATTCGCCAACGATCAAAGCAAACTCGGGAAGCACCTTCGTCGATTGAACTATACCCCAAAGATGCGTATCGCCGGCGACAATTGTTCCATGCAATCTTGTCGTTGAAACGCTGCGCGATCTTATCTCTAACGCGGTTATGTATCAGCAGGGGAAGCGTGATTCTTTCTTTTTATCCTTTTTTTCGTGAACAATAAATCAGTCAGGCCCGAAGCTTCTGGTTCTCAACAGTGTACGGCAGGCGAGCACGGGGAGAACAAGTGCGCAAGACCAAGAGCCGGATACGGGACATGCGCTCCGGGTTCAGGTGTTACCCACCACATCCCACAGGGATTCAGTGTACTTCTCGTACTCCCTCGCGGTGGGCGCGCTGCTTGCAAATTTCGCCGTCAATCATAACGCCGATCGGTTCGACATCAATAGAAAAATATTAAAAACAATATTAAACAAAATTAAAAACACAAGAAATCGGTTAAAGACGAAATAATCTCGCAGCCCTCGAAGCCGGCCGCGAACAATCTACCGAATAAAGTTTCAGTCACTTATATAAACAATAATAATAATTTTTTAAACACACCCAAACTTTGCAAAAAAAAAAAACTGCCGCACCGTCTCAGTCGGAGAGTTCGAGAGGATTATATCGATAACATCGTCGACTAAAGGTTTCGTCGATCATCAGCTGTGAATGACTTGAGTAAGAGTCCTGCCTCGAGGACTCGAGACGAGAAAACCTCACCGAGGACCTCGATTTAAGGTGGTGAGTTCACCGATGATGCATCCATGTGTCTATATCGACCATATACGCCCCCCTGATGTGTATTTTGTCGAAGCGAGAAGCCCCCTCTCCTTCGCGAAAACATCGTACACATCGTAGATCGAACGTCGACCGAAACACACAACACAGAATACAATTTTCCTGCACGATTTTTCGTACTCGAACTCTTCTCGTCTTGCAGTTCGGCACTGAGATCTTTTAGAAATCTCCCCCCACCCCCCTCGCAGTGGCACACCCACTGGCAATGGAGAGGTGATTATTTGTTTGTACCTTGATTTTCATTTTTTTTCACTTTTTTGTAGTACTTTGCACGTTCCGTTGATTTCTTTGTTTCCAACTTATTCGTTAAATTTGTCGTTTGCATGATATTTGCAGAGATCGCGTGAATCGAGATTTCGTGCTTGGTGAGATGATTTTATCAACCCAAAGATCAGCCGGTCGACGTCTCCGCGCGTTGCAACAATGTCGCAAGATCCTCGTTCGCCTCGGTTTGGACGAGAAAATCTTTTCGATTTGCGACAGGGTTAGCTCGGGCATTTTTCGATTCTACGAATGTTCTCTCATCGACGCGATAGCAAAGGCCTTTCGACGAAGAGATAAGGCCGGATTTGAACGATGCCAAAGATACTAGAGACCTCGTCGATCGCACATGTCTGATGCACATGGAATGTCTCAAGGTTTCGTTCAATATAAATTTTTAACTTTTCGAACAACGAACGAACGAGCGTATCCATTTATTGTTCGGCAAACAACTTCGTGCATCTTCGGGCCCGTCTCTATTGTTCGACAAGTAACTTCGGGTAGTTTCGGTTTCGAAAAATGGTCTCGCGATCGAGCGTCGTAAACAGTCGTCTGCTTGGAAATCGCATTCGCGTCGGACACACTCTTTCCCGTCGAATAACCCCACCGTCCGCACAGAGGTCGATAAACAATGTATCTGTCCGTTTATAGTTCATTGAGAAGTTGCGATAGTGAGTGTGCGAAAAGGCCAAGACGGTCGCAATCTGACCTTCCACATTGTTTCCCAAAGGACGTTGACTCTGCTGTGCCAACGTCTACGAACTTATCGAGTTTGCGGGACGATATCGTTCTCGAATCGCGATGCGACGTTTGCTCATTGATTGTTCGAGAGGTGATAAGTTGGCCTGGGTAGAGCTGGGTGATCGAACGCTGAGGACTTTCCATTCCGATATGTCAACGAGAGCGGAGTCATCGATCGTTGTACGCACGGAAGATTACGCGCTGACCCTGGTCACGAAAATGTCCCCCTATGAGGTGAGCCACTTTAATCAGATTAGACAAACGTCAGAGTCTCACGGACTCGACGCTGTTCCATCGATCGGTCGACGATGTTAGTTATAACAACATAAAGTTATAATAAATAAAAAGTAACAATAACAAGAATAATAAAAAAATAAAGATTACTAAAATAGATATTTCTCGAACGCGGTAGATTGACGCTTCTGAAAGGTTATGTCCGTGTGCGCGCGGCGGTGGCGCTCGTAAATCAGACTCACGCGCTTCGAAGGAAACTCGCTTTGTGTGGAATTTTTATTGTCGGATAGTCGCGTGGGTTTCGCTACTTAATCCCCTTGTCTGCTTCCCGACCACGGCTCTGTACTAGTTGATACATCGTTGTACGGAATACACGAGTAAACCGGATAATTCCGCGCTCATCGATTACCGGCTGTCCCGCGTATTGTCCTAAGATCGGCGGTTTGTTTATTGCTCGGTGGGAAAGTACGCTAATCAAAATATCGAAATTGCACGGTCTACGAGTGGGACGGTACATTACGCCGGAGCGTTCCAAAAATATAACTTCTCCGATGAGTAACAGTGCACTTTCCCTGAGTGCCTGCGCGCCAGGCTCGCGTGCACCGCTTCCGAATCGACGCTCTCGCCGCCGGTCTGACGTATCGATTACCATTACTACTTGAGTTTCTCAGCGAGATACTGTGACGATGCCATTCAACCCTTATGCCGATCAATTAAAAATCCGAGGCAATTACTCCCGCCTGCAACGAAAAATACGAAATACACGTGACTATTGATATTTACATCGTCACCTTTTCCAAAACTTTTGGCTCAAAGTTGCTGAACATTAAAACAAGGCTTAAGGTATTTATGTCGCGAGAGCAATGCAAAGTCATGTACATAAACTTTTGACATGTTGTAATTTAACTATCAAAGTTTACTTGTACAAAATCTCGAAAGCTTTTACCGACCATTTGAATGAATAATTAGAAATTTGAAAATCGGTCTTTTTACACGGCGCTTACGGAAGAGCTGGCAAAATTGATCTTCAAATCGATACTTAACATACTTTGATCAAAGATAGAGAAGTAATGTAAAGTACTGCGGACTCGCGAATCAATCAGGAATTTATGCACAACAAAAAAGTGAAGTCACCGGACTAATATTCAATAGAATTAATTTTTTATGTCATATAGGCGCTGATGTCTGTGAGTCCTGCGTACCGACATAGCTACCTTACTTAATGAAAGGTCCGACGAATTTGTGCCTGTTAAATATTTGAGGCACCTCAATCTTACAGGCGTGTATAAACAGCCTAAGATTTAGAGATTAACATCGGATTCAGTGACTATAATTTCGGCTGACCGGTTACGCCTCTTTCTCCTTGCTCGCCCGCAGGCCTAGCTTTTCACCAAGCCCGTCTCTGATCTCAGTCGCTCTGATGTCTACTACTCTCTCCGAGTGAGCTACCGGCAGAGGGTATACACGTGGCTCGACGTACAATGAATTCTACCCTTTGCTATACTCCGAGTCCCGAACGAAATGTTCTTTCTCCACGGCGCCTCAGCGGCTTTACCTTGCCAGAGGTCTAGCCCAAGGTTACGTGCGAGAAAGCCGCTCGTAGTGAGATGGCCGGATGGACTTGGCTCGCTCTCGACCCCTCCCCCTCCCCCGCCCCCTTTCTTTTCTTCTTTATTCCTCGGTCTTACGGCCGAACTGGACGAACCGGAGACTCGGAAATCGATCGGTGTGTAGTCATGACAACTCCCCCCACCAACGCCCATTCACCCAGTCGCCGGCGCACCCTCCGACCCTCCTCCGTCTCGTCGCATCTTCTCTCTCCACCGCTCGCCCGCAAAAACGTGTGCGCGTCGCGACCTAGCTCGTGATTCAGCGGTATTATACAACGAGGGATGGACGATTCATGGAATCGTGTGTTACCCACCGTCACAAAACTGACAACGGTGCTTCACAGTAACGAAATATACCCGTGCGAGGTCAAGATGATTCGACACTGACTTCACCTCGGGTCACGATACGTCGTTCGTTTGAGCTTCGTCAGTCGAGTTTAGATGATGATAACAATCTTTTTTTTTCTTTTTTTTATAACGATTATTTTTTTTTCGTTTGACTATCATTCACACCCAAAGCAGAACATCTTTTTTAAATAGGATATCGGTTATCTATTCAATCTGTTCACGATTCGTCGCTGGGTCGTTTGAGCCTCATGAGTCGAGTTTAGGCGATATTAAGAATTTGTTTTTCTTTTTTTTTCTAATGATGGTTTTATTTTAACTATTGTTCCCGGCTAATGCAGAGCAATTAAAAAGAAATTGGATAGTGTTTATTTATTTAACCGGTTCGAGTTTAGACGACATTAGGAATTTTTTTTTTCCAACAGTGATTTTTGTTTTTTCAACTATCGTTCTCGACTAATACAGAGCATCTTTTTTAAAGAGGATATCGGTTATCTATTCAATCTGTTCACGATACGTCGCTGGGTCGTTTGAGCCTCATGAGTCGAGTTTAGGCGATGTTAAGAATTTGTTTTTCTTTTTTTTTCTAATGATGGTTTTGTTTTAACTCTTGTTCCCGGCTAATGCAGAGCAATTAAAAAAAATAGGATAGTGTTTATTTATTTAACCGGTTCGAGTTTAGACGATATTAGGCATTTTCTTTTCCAACGGTGATTTTTGTTCTTTCAACTATCGTTCTCGACTAATACATAGCATCTTTTTTTAAATAGGATATCGGTTCTATTTAATCGTGTCACGATAAGTCGTTGGGTCGTGCGAGCCTCTTCGGTTGAGTTTGGATCATGTTAGGAACCTTTTTTCTAACGATGATTTTTTTTGTTTAACTATGATTCTCGACTAATGCAGAGTATCTTTTTTTAAACAGGAATACGGGTTATCTATTGAATAGGTTATCAGCACAAGGAAGAGGTTATGTTTTCGTAACACGGTGTTTCTCGCGTCGGGTAATTCGAGCGTTTGTTTCATTGCTAAATAGAGCCCGGCTACCAATCAAGGCCGGCTCGCGCGGTAGCGTGCGACAGAACAATCGTCGAAACGACTCTGAACTTAAACTTAAAGACGTGTCTGCCACGTCGGCAGATCGATGACCCACTGGCACGAATCACCTCGAGGGCCGTGTCCGGTTTTGTGTACGCGCGTCAGACACACACACACACCTAAACAGACCCATCCCATGTTAGCCTGGAAAAAGTCGTATACTCGCATTTCGCACGATAACAAGAGGGTATATTTATACTCTTGAGCGTAATTGATCCGAGCTAATACGAACAAGTGGGAGCGATCCAATTTACCTCGGGCTTAAATATAAATCGCTCGAAGGAATCTTTTTTTTTTTTCTCGTCTATCGAATCCTCGGACCGATGTTTGGGGCGGAACGACGCTGAGGATACATAGTAACGATTTCGAGTCTATCACGCGCGACGAGTAAATCTTTGGTGGGAAAATACGGTCGTTGATCTCGGGGCGAAAAGGCGCTACGTAAAATCTCGATTCACGCAAATCGCACGACACTCGAAATCTCTCGTTACAGCTTTGACGCATGCGCACGATTGTATTTTATCATTCAGACAACTAATGTATGCTAACTTTCTTTTCTTTTATGTTATTTTTCAGTTTTTCTTTATTTTCAGGACTTTATAAAAAAGTAAACGCATGTAATTTTTGTTGTTTCTTTTTTTTTCGCACCCAGTATTTTTCGCTTTGATGTTTATTTTCTTCTATACTGTTTGCGATATTTGCTCACTTCCGGCGGCGCACGCACATTCCTACGCCCAATCGCGCATGTACGCCTGAAATCGTCATTTAACATTACGTCAATGGTAAGTAACAGAAAATAATTTTTTTTTTATAAACACTTAATACAGTTAAATAAATAAATTATTTAAATAAATAAATAAATAAATGATCTTCTCGTCGCTCTAACACCTGACAGAACATTCGCCTCGACCGCGACAGCCTTGGAGAATAGAATTCCATTAAAATGATATCGTCGCTTAAGCGACTCTACTATTATTACGACTCGCGTCGTGCGCGAATAGCCGGGAACCGGGCCTGTATAGTGGAATCACTGTGCACGAGTATGAGTTTCAGTACTGAGCCGACTCGTGCCTCGTCTATTTACCTTACAAATTCAGTCGCCGAAAGTTTGACTACGCTCCACGATTGTATCTACCGAAGTCCAATAATAGAACACGCATTACAAATCAAACAACGGAGGGACGATAATCTCGTCACTGAGACTTAATTTCCGCCAACATTAATAAATTAACATTGATATATTTGATGGACAAAAAATATATATCTCTAGCACAAAGTCTAATAATAGGATTCGCATTACAAAGCGATCAACTCAGTGACGATAATCTCGTCACTGACAGTTCATTTTTGCTAACATTAATAAATTAACATTGATATATATGATTTAACAAAAATTGTTTTTATTTGGTCCAAAGCTCAATAATAGAATTCAAATTGCAAAGCAAATAACTCAGTGACGATAGTCTCGTCACTGACACTTCATTTTCGCGAACATTAATAAATTAACATAAATTAACATTGACATAAATCATGTAAAAAATTTGAGAAAAAGAAATTGTTTATCTTCAGCCCAAAACACAATAATAGAATTCACATTGCAAAGCAAACAACTTAGAGACGATAATCTCTCGACTGACATTCCATTCCGCCAACATTAACAAACTAACATTGATGTATTTGATTTAAAAAATTTGAAAACAGACATTGTTTAGATTTAGCCCAAAGCTCACTAACAGAATCCTAATTACGACGCGAACAACTCAGCGACGATAATCTCCTCACTAACATTTCACTTCCCCCAACATTATCAAATTACCATTGACATATCCGATGAAAAAAAAAACCAAACAAAAAAAATAATATATATATATTTTTTTCATCTCTAGGCCACGAGACGACAAGGAGCGTGTATGCTGAGGCATCCGACAATCAAGGACCCGTCAACGCCCTGTTGGGAGGTCCTTATGGTAGCTGAGGCGTCAGCGCGCGGCATAAAGTGCAAGAATCAAGGGTTGAAGGGCTGGCCCCGTCGCTGGAGCCACACGTCCTCAAGGAACACTTACATTTAGAAGAGAAAGTACGGCGATAATGTCGGACAGGAACAAGAACATAATAAGTGAAAGGAGCACGACGAGCTCGATGCCCGAGGCGACGCGAGCGCCGCCAGTGACACCGACGAAGCATCCGCCGTCGGCAGCGCAGATCCATCCGAACCACAACAACAACACGAGCAACAACAACAACAACGGTTTGCCAACGAGCAACGGCGTGGCGAGTCCGCCTCGTAAGGAGGGTCTCTACGCGAAGAGGGACTCGGGTTACCAGCGACCGAACATATACCTCTTCGCGGGTAGGAATTCGCGCGACTCGTCGAACTCGATCGGTAACGAGGCGCGCGACCAGCTGAGGAAGGGACCGGCGCCGATAGTCGGCTGGAGAAACGGAAGTCCGACGGTTTTCCCGAGTTCTCCGACGAGAACGCCCGACACGCTCGGTTCGGACTCGCGCATGTCTCTGAATCACTGCGACGAGCCGGCGTCCTCGTCGTCGAAGAGCTCGGGAATCGGCCAGGACTCGGGCAACACCGAGGACCTGAGCAGCCTCGCCGACGAGAGGTTGTTGCCGTCGACGCCGGCGCTGACGATCGACCGTAGCGTCGAGTCCCTGTCGGCGGACAAGGAGACCTACCTGGACACGAGTCCCGACCTGGCGAGGTACAAGGACCTCAGCCTCGGCGACGATCTCCGCGACCGCATCGGCCTCCTCAGTCCGGGCACCGACTGCACCGAGGACAGAATACCGGCGACCCCGGGCGACAGTTATCTGACCTCGCCGAATCTCACCGTCGGCCCGAGCCCGACGAGCAAGAGCGCCTTCGAGGACGAGAGATCGCCGGACGAGTCGACCAGGCCAATGAGTCCTGAAAAGACTCACGGAATTCTGGTACATCGAAAGTACTCCGACCCCGAGACGACGATAACAGCGAATTTCAACTACAACGATCATCACCAGGGCGAGGTGAGGTACAAGGACTCGATAGACGGCTCGGAGAGCGTACTGAACGGCTACGACGACGAGGACTACCCGGAGGACAGACGTCGGTCCGGGGCGCGCACGAAACCCAAGATACCCGACGGCGGATGGGGATGGATGGTCGTTTTGGCCTCTCTTGTTATTTCGATGATCGCCGACGGGGTTTCTTTCAGCTTTGGACTTCTCTACATCGAGTTCCTACACGAGTTCGGGGCGTCGAAGTCGAAGACCGCCTGGATCGGCTCGCTCTTCATGGCCGTGCCGCTGCTTTCCGGGCCGGTAATGTCCGCGCTCGTCGACAGATACGGCTGCAGAAACATGACTATTTTGGGCGGTCTCGTTTCCGGTTTGGGGTTCGTGCTGAGCTCTTTCAGCGGCACCATCGAGGTAATGTACCTGACGTTCGGCGTTATTGCGGGACTCGGCCTGGGTCTGTGCTACGTTACGGCGGTCGTGAGCATCGCCTACTGGTTCGACAAGAAACGAACTCTAGCTGTAGGTTTAGGAGCGTGCGGCACCGGCGTCGGGACTTTTCTTTACGCACCGATGACCACTTTCTTCATCAACGAGTACGGATGGCGGGGCACTTGCCTGCTGCTCGCGGGAACCTTCTTCAATCTCATCGTTTGCGGGACCGTCATGAGGGACCCGGAGTGGTGGGTTCTCGAGCAGGAGAAACAGACCCTCGGCTCGCCGAGGAAATCTATGGCGAGGTCCGAGGGCGCGAGATCGTCGACTAGCCAGTTGGAAGACTTTCCCGGCGTTGAGGCACTCAGGAGATTGCTCAAGAGCGGAAAAGCTCCGGAATATCTTTTGCAGAGCCTCAGAACCAGCATCGAAGCGCCCAGCAACGCGGAGGGTGGGACTGCTTTCAGGAGCGTCGTTAATCTACCGACCTTCGTCAGACAGAGCGAGAAGGTTCGATTCGTTTCGTGTGCGAACTTATCTTGGTCCTTTGCTTCCTCGGGGAGGAAGATCTTTTTGTTTTAAGGTAGCTCCAGCGAGTGGTGCTCATTTCGCCTAAATTCGAGAAATTCGGGCAAGCATTGCAAACACTTACCGATGTTATAAAAATGTGAAAAAAATGCATACTTATTATAGGCACTGCAAAGACTAATTTTGCATAATAATAATTTCAAAATGTTATTGATACATTGTTGAACAAAAAATTGTTCATCAAAATATGCGGGAACTCAACTTTTTTTTTTATGAAAATGATTCGTTCATTTTTCGGAATACGTATGAATTTTTTTAGATTTTTATCTTTATTTTGATTTTTCGTGTTTTTTACACGGAAAAATGTGCAAAAATCAAAATTAAGATAAAAATCTGAAAAAATGCGTATTCCGAAAAATGAATGAATCATTTACATTAAAAAAAGTTGAGTTACCGCATATTTTGATGAACAATTATTTTTTCAACAATTTGTTAATAACATTTTGAAATTATTATTATGCACAATTAGTCTTTTCAGTATGCATTTTTACAGATTTTTATAACATCAGGAAGTGTTTACAATTCTTGCCCGAATTTCTCGAATTTAGGCGAAATGAACACCACTCGCTGGAGCTACCGTAAAACATTTAGAAATCGAAGTGTTTTTAGAGGTCGCTACCGAGGATTAAAAAAACAAAGTTTTCGACAAATTTCGCAAAAATAGATTTGATGGTATAAAACTTACGAGATAATTTTTAAAAAATTTTTCGGATTTTTTTTTTTACGTCTGACACGAGTTTTTGAATGAAACATCACGCTAAGAGTAAAATCACTAACGGATTTATAATCAGCGGGGAAAAATTGTTTAAAGTAGTCTCAAAACGGCGAATCATGCAACTTTCAGTCTGCGATTTTCTACAATAAAATGTTGCGGTAACTTTTGACCGTTTCAATTTTATGAGTTGTAAACATTTTTTAGTGTGACGAAAAAAGATGCAAAGCAACTTTCACATGGCTTCCTTATTTATTACAATTTCTCGCATAGCTTCCTCTATGAAGTCAAAAATCGATCAATGAACTTTCTCATAGAAAAAGCTATGCGCTAAATTGAAATAAACGAGGAAGCGATGTGAAAGTAATTTTTTTCGCGCCGCAATGGAATTGTAAAATGAGATTTTTTTTTCTTTCGATTTGTAGGTACCTCTGGAGGTACTGGAATCCTTGTCGGGAAACTCGAGACTGTACAACGTTATACTGGAGAACTATCCGAGTTTGCTGTTGTGTCGAAGCTTGTCGGACAAGAAGCTCGAGGACTCGACCGCTGAGGTCTGCAACAAGAGCGGCGTCACAATGTCCATGAGGTTACACCACTGGTCTGCTATCTGCATCCTGCACTTTTTTCGTTCGTTTTTCGTAGTATTATCGTTTTTTAATTAACGAGTTTAATTAGTTAAGCGCTAACCGTAGTAAGAGGTATGAAACGTGCGGCGAGATTCCGCGATAACGTAGACGATCGACTCACTAACGACTATACAGTAGACGACCGCGTAAGTTTCAGGCTCGGTTGATTAAATATTTCAAAATATTTTTATTTCATATTTTAACGAAATATTTCTACTAATATTTCTACTAATAATGTTCGGTCTTTATGCGGGTGCGTATATGCAGTTTCGATTGGTGATGCAATCTTTCAAATTTCTCTGAAATGTTCAAAAAACATTTGATCGAAACATTTCAATGTGAAGTTAATGAGCGGACAAAAAAATATTTTCAATATTTTAAAAATATTATTGAAACCTTTCAAAAATATTTCCGTGCTCTCAGATAAGGTCGATGCAACTTACCTGGTCGCTAAAAATTACCTAGATGAAACTTACGCTGTTGTCTACTGTATTGCTTCAAGAAAATTAATTATTTTCCGCACAAATTAGTTTCTATTATTTTTATTTATACACAATTATGTAATACGTTTTTCTTGCACGTAGCACGAGACGCATGGGTGTGAACAATTGTCTGCGAGTGTGTAACATTTTATTAAAACAAAACTCGACCAACGAATGTTTAAAAATGCAGGATCAAGCAAGCTACGGAAAAGTCGAAACCACCGGTCGTCGCGACAAAAGATTCTCATCCGGACTCCACTCATGCCTCGACGAAAGCCCTGACGACACGAAGAATGTCGAAGAAGGATCTCGAGCTGGCGAATCCACTTTTATCGAAAGAAGTCGCCCAAGCGGTGGGTGCATCTTAGTTGCTTTGTCGCATCCGTGCTTTGCCCCAACGGGGTGGGATCAAAGACGAGCTGTTTATTTTTTTCAGGTCGCCGAAGCGGAAAAGGCGAAGTCTCACTCGAAGCATCATCTGCCGGGCCTCGGAGGTGTCGTCGTCAGAACCGACTCGCTCCCGTGGCTCAGACGACAGTTCAACACGAATACTCATTACTTTAAGGACATAAGGGTTCACAGAAATTCCGTGATGTACAGAGGGGCCGTGCTTAATCTTCACAAATACAGACTACGAGCCAGCAGCTGTCCGGACATATACAGAAACAGCATGACAACCCTGGCGAAAGAGAACGAAGAGGTTCCCAAAGAAATAATTGATATACATACTTTTTATCTGTATTGTCCCCCGCTTCTCAAAGCTACTTATGAATGCCTTATATTTGCGAGTCGGCTCGGTTGATGCGCAATCAACGGTCCTCACTTAGTTTTTCCTGTCCGTGTCTGTTTTCCCTGGCAAGTTGATGGACTGCAAACGAACCGAAAAACGGACACGTCCGTTGGGGAACAAAACGGACTGTACATTTTTTGTTGGCATTTGATCTTTTTTCTGTTGCGGAAACCGAAAACGGACCGAACGATTTTTTTCGAAAAATTTGCTCTTGTCCGTTTTCGGTTCCCGCAACCGAAAAAGGACCAAGATCGTATTTTTATTCTGTCCTTTCATTAAAAACAGAATTAAAAGCAAAACAAAAAAATTTAAAAACTTAGGCAAAAATTTTAATAAAAAATGTTCGCGCCTTCCTCGGTTTTCGCAACCGAAAAAGGATCAATCCAAACGTACGGTCCGTTTTACCGTTTTTGCGGTGCGTTTCGTTCCCCAACGGACGTGTCCGTTTGTTAGTTTTTTTCCCTAAAAGCAGCCGTCCGTCAACTTGCTAGGGTTTGTCCTTACATTCACGAGAAACGATACGTAATTTCATCACTATCTATTTATCGAACAGAAATGGTACACCGAATTGGTGGATTTGCTGAAAGGTATGATGGACTTCTCGATGTTCCTGGAGCTTCACTTCCTGCTACTGTCGCTATCGACGATTCTTCTCTTCACATGGTTCATCGTGCCTTACTTTTATCTCGCTGAACACCTGATGCGAAACGGTTATTCCGAATCGGACGGTGCTAATTTGCTGAGCATTATCGGCATTACAAATACGATTGGAATGGTGAGAGTCGCCCGTACAGGATTACCTTCGATCCATTGGAATTTTAGCTATCATTGGCGAAAAAAACTGCGAGAAACTGTGCCATTTCAACAATATATTATGTCTTTCCACGATACGAATCACTCATTTTGTAAGAAGTCGTACTTTATCGTAGAAAATGTATACAAATTCCTACAATAAGCTACAACCGTCGACAACTTCAAATAGTTATAATCTTCGCAAAAAAAATATTTAATATGCATGAAAAATCACTACTTTTAAAAACGAAAACGAAAAAGTGATGGAATATTTTTTTTGTAACTTTTCGTAGAAATAACTACAAAAATCTGCGAATTAACTCGATTAGCAAATTGCCCTTAAACTACAACTTATTACGATACCGTACAACAATCTACAAACATGTTCCAACTTACAATGCAGCTTAGCATTGTACGTTGTAATTTCAACAAAGTATTCCGTAGTAAGTTGTAGTATCGGCGTAATCTTTCCGACAACCTCGGTGTAAAAAGTTGGAGATACGGCGTAGTTTTAGCGTAGTAGGTTATAAAAAAAAATTTGCCACGGTTGTTATCATTTTTTTTCTTTCTCTTTACAGATCGGTCTCGGATGGGCCGGCGATCAGCCCTGGATGAACGTCAGCAAAACGTACACGTGGTGCCTGATTGCTTGCGGAATCGCGACGATTCTCATGTCGGTTTTTACCGACAGATACATTTTACTGATGATCACATCAGCGGCGTTTGGTCTGTTCTTCGCGAGCAACTTCAGCTTCACTCCTGTGATTCTCGTCGAACTCATACCCCTCGAGAGATTCACTACGGCTTACGGTCTCAGCCTCCTGTGTCAAGGAATCGGCAATCTGTTGGGTCCCCCACTAGCTGGCTTGCTGTTCGATATCACCGGTTCCTGGAATCTTTCGTTTCTCATGGCTGGCGGCTGGATCATACTGTCAGGTTTGCTAATGGGAATTATTCCTTACACAAAGAATCGAAAGATCTGGGGCTCGGGACCCGTCGAGATGGAACGTGATAGAGACTGTGAGGCTTAACTCTTTATTAGTAAAAATTTGAAAAAAAAACCAAAAAAAATATCGTCGATAATAATAATATTAGTAGAGCCTTTCGAATACTCGATTTAAACAATCATTTTTTCGAACCAATTTACATAGCTAATGTTTCAACTTCATTTTCGTTTTTTTATTATTATTATTATAGTATAATATTATATCGTTATGTTTTATTCGATGAATAGTCTCATGTTACTAGCCAAGTCGCTAGAATCTCTTAGAAAAAAAAGGAAAATGAAAAATAACGTAAATGTTGAAAGAGCGCGATGAAGAGATAAGGTCGTGGAAGCCTCCGACGGTTAGGAGGCTTCCCGTTCATTTGCCATGGAATTTGCGAGGAATTAAATGTATAAATACGAAATACCGAGAGAGCGGGAGATACGAAAAAGTTACGAGATGAAAAGTCGAAATAGCCTGTCGAGGAATGAAAAATATACTATACGCTTATTATGTTATGAACAATAAGAAAATATTCATCGAACTGTCCGTATATACGTAGTTACATATTGTACATCTATATTTACAATTACAAAAGAAAAAAATCTTTCGCCACAGCGCGTTTCACGCGTGTCAATGTAATCCGTGGGATTGCATCTTTGATCCCTCGCAACTTTTTGGAAGTAACATTTATCCGTGTTAGTTGAAAAGTAAACGACGATATATAAACGAGAGATAGTGAGAGAGAGTGAGCGAAGCGGAAGAAATAATAAGCTGACAACAAAATAAACAAGACTTTTGGAAGTTTTACAACCGACTATGCCTTCGATTGAGCGAGACTAGAAAACAAAAATCAATTTATTCAAAAAGAAAAAAATGAAGAAATAAAGAACAAGCTAAAGCAAATTTAGCCGACACACTATACAATAATAATATGTACGATGTCTGTAGCGTTTAGAACTTTCGGAATTGGAGAACAAAAAGAAAAATACAAGTCGCATCTGTGATTAACGCTCGTCGACTATGAACACTTGAGACTGCCACGTTAGTGTTGGCCTATAGTTAAATACAAAAGATTGTCGATTGTCGCCATACCAAACTAAACAATTGCAAAAAAAAAACAAAAGAAAATTGAATGTGTTCCATCGTACTGTCGAAAAAGAGGTATGTCTTTGAATTTGTGACACAATCGATTACCTCGTAAAAAAAACAACAAACAAACAAACAAAACGTTCGAGTTCACGAACGAACTAATCGATACATTCCGAAATCACATTATACATTATATAGATATTATATTTGATGTACTATTGCATCGAAAGAATAAAATATTCGGCAATCGTGAACGAATCGATTGTCTTACTCGATACGCTTCTGGTGTACAGCTAAGTGGGGACGGGAGAAGAGTTTCGTTTAAATTATTACGAGAAAAAAAAATCGCGTTCAATAACCGGGCGAAGTTGTGGGACTCGCCGGTCCAGGACTGGGACTTCTGCTCGGCGTGTCCGGAACTCCCAGAGTAGTTGCCAGACTCTTTAAACTTCGTGGAAAGCTCTTAGTAATTATGGAGTGCTGGGGAGCGAGCATCGCGTCGGCCACCACACCCAGGCGCACCCCGGTCCCGTGCCTAGGCAGGGGCATGGAAAAATAAAAAAAAAAAAAAATTAGGAACAAAATGAAAAAAAAAAAAAAAAAAAAAAAAAAACATGAATAGACTCACTGCAATTTCCTTGAAGCGGACTCCAGTAAAC
>JAPYZD010009252.1:0-10526 GCA_030522725.1 Ichneumoninae sp. B BG-2022a
TTTATGTATTTATGTATTTATGTATTTATGTATTTATGTATTTATGTATTTATGTATTTATGTATTTATGTATTTATGTATTTATTTATTTATTTATTTGTTCATTTATTTCGTTTTGTAACGACGGGTGAAATAGAGAAACTTATCATATGTCGACATATGTGGAATTTTTCGATAAATGTGTATCTTATACGTGAAACTTTTTTCGTCAAAATATTGTTTTTCTTTTAAACTACATTTTGGACTATATTTCTTCAAATTTCTAGCAATTTATACACTGTAAAAATAAATTCTAAATTTAATGTACTGGAACTTGAAATTTGCTGACATTACCCGTATTAATTAAACATTAATGTACTTTGCTTGTAAAATAAAAATACCAGATATAAAAATTACAAATCTTTTGCTGAAAAATTTACAAAAATGTTCATGAAAAATACAAATTTTGTTGTAAAATTGCAACGCACATGTGTTTGAAATTTCAGAAACGGTTTATGTAAAAAAGCTTCCAATACTGTTCATTAATGTTCAAACAACATTTTTTTACAGTGTATATTTATCACACGAACGTATAAAAACGGCAAGTCCAATATATTTGGAACATTTTTGATGGACTTATAAGCTTAAGAAACATTTCATGTGCGTCAAAGATCCGCAATTTTTCGTTGTTGTCAACAGACGTAATTTTTGAAATTAAAGAATTTGTAACATCGACGACAGCAACAAATTGCAGACTTTTGTCAATAAGAAATATTTGTGAAGTGCAAATTGTTAGTTTTTGTTCAGTGTCTGCTCCGGTCCCGTCCCGGGACGTTGCTCGACTGTCAATCCTTCGCAAAACAGCGATTTTTCGAAGTATCTTCAACAATTTGATTCAACGACATTCCCGAAAAATTTTACTCGTCGTAACGCATTCCGGTTGAAAGATCTTCGACCAAAATTCCGTGAAATTCTCTAAAGAGTCGCAACATTTTCCCACGGTAGTTTCCCGCCGGAAACCATCCCAACCAAACCAAAATCCACGATCTTAACCATGAAGAAGAAACACTTGCAACTTCATTAATAGGACACATCTTTAAATACCCGCCTAAACGGACCAGCAAAAAAAAAAAAAAAACCCGGAAAATCAAATTCGCAAGTGGCAACCGCGGCGAAAATTTTGGATCCGCGAAAGGTCTGATAGATTGCTGGAAACGCCTTTTCAGGACCTCATCGGTCACCGATGTAACGTTTTGAAATGTCAACTAGGATAACAAAACTTTGCTACAGGATTCGAGTCACTGCGATATCAAAAAATTTTCACGATTTTAATCATCAAAAAGGAACACTTGCAACTTCATTAATAGGACACATCTTTGAATTCGGGCCTAAACGAACCAGCAAAAAACCACCGGAAAATCAAATTGGCAAGTGGCAAACGCGGCGGAAATTTTGGATCAGCGAAAGGTCTGATAGATTTCTAGAAACGCCTTTTCAGGACCTCATCAGTCATCAATGTAAAACCTTGCCACATGATTCCAGTGACTGCGTTATCAAAAAGCGCGTCATCAAACCTCATGATCCAAAATCAAACTGCTAAATCACCACAAGGATTCGTCGATGACCAAGATTAACAAGAGTTGACAACGCCGGTTGGCATTCCGAAACGCGGCATTGAGCCTTCAATAAGGCGCATCATCTGCTCACATCAATTTCCCGGCGGACGCGATCAGCGAGATCAACGATCTTAACCCTAAAGGAAACCCTTGGAACCTCAGTAATTCAACAAATCTTTGTCACCCGCCGAAATACACCGCAACAAATTCGGAAGTGCCTACCACGGCAGAAATTTCGCAGGCATGCACGATGCTCTGACACGGTCGCCAAAAGACCCGCCAGATTCTTGGGAAGGTCTTTTTAGGGTCTCATCACACCCCACCTAAATTTCGGGAATTTCTCCCAAGGTAAGGAAATCTGAGTCCACTATTCGACCCAGTATGATGACCCAAGTCACCCCACCAAACCCCATGACCCAAAATCAAACGGGTCGATCACCGTCAAGGTTTTCCCAAAACCCAAGATGACCTGTCGTGACCAAACGAACGGAAAACTCACCATGAGGCGGTGTGTGCTGACTGGGACTGTGCTGATGATGATTCGCCGACACCGCTGTGCCAGGAAGTACGTGTTGCGCGTGCGCTGCCGGATGCACGTTGACGCCGGTGGTGCCCGGTAGCTGACCGGGTTGATGTACCTGATGATGCGCGACATGGTGAGCCGGATGCGGATGCGGCGGTGGCAAAAAGGCCGCCGCGACGGCCGCCTGGGCATTGAGATAGGCCATCCTCGATGCGGTAAGATTCCCAAGATTCCCAAGATTCCCCAGATTCCCAAGATGATTCGTGAGGCTGGGCATGTACTCCCATAGCTTGTGATGGGGCGCCGTCGGCGCGTACGAGACCGCGGACACGCCGGCCGGCGGGGAGCCCTGGGGCGATCCCCGATCTCCGCCGCCGCCACCACCGCCGCCGCTCCCGTTCCCGGTCCCATTCAGACCCAGGAGCTCCTGGATCGCGAACGGCGATCGCTGCGGCATCTTCGGCTCCTTCTTCGGCTGAATCTTGAATCAGTCTCAAGCACCCTGTCGCATAACTTCCCGATCAGAGTAACAGAGTATGAAGGAGCTAGACCGATTGCTCAACCGGTTCCAAGTCGTTGTCCGTAGTTCGTTGCTCGATTGATGGGTGATTCGTTGGTGTCGATGTGACCGATCTAGGCTGATCGTAGTGCACCGCTTCTTATTGGTCCACAGTGCCGCGGTGAGAAGTTAGGCCCTGGCATAACGTGGTCGGCACTTTCCGTCGGACGGCGATGGGGTTCCTAGTTTCGCTCCTGGTGACCCGCGGCCCTACGTGTTCTCGTATATCTCCATCACAAGTGATCACCAAAACCGCACCAATGATCCCTACGACACTCACTCCAGCTCCGCCAGGCGGGGAAACAACCGGTGTCGATGCGACGGCCGGTGGACTCGCGGCTGGGACGGTCGCCTTACAGGGGTTCCTCAGCCTGCGACGGTGGTGCGGTTTCACGATTCCTCCCCAAACCGCCCGGTCAGTCAACAAGCCGTCCCGATGCGGCCCCTCGTCGTCTTCCTCCTCGACGTCCGCGTCGATCCCCAAGCGATCAGACCCACCCGATCCCAAGGACGGATCACCCGGGCCCTCCTTTCTCCTCGCCGTCTGAGCGGAACCTTCTGGGGTTCCTCGGTCGCGCGCCTCGCCGGCTCCCGGATAATGAGGGTACGCTAGGCCCCGCTTTAGTTCTCCTCACTGAAAGATCGCTGGATCGGGTTACCCCGGCCTCGGGCCTCCTGGTCCATTCACTCCGCGGTCTGCTCGGATTCCTCTTTCCCTCACGGACCCCTCACTCCCAACCACGCCACCGCAAACCACCGCTAACCACCTCCACCAAGAGACCGCCGGATCGAACTGCCACAATTCTGGAGGCCTCAGAATCTCCTTGGGACTGCGATTCCCCGGGCCCAGCGGGGACCCAAGGTGATCTAGCGGACCCAAACACTCCGCACGTCAACGACCCCCTCAAGACCAACAGTCCCAACAACCACAGCCCCCTCTCAGTAAGAACAACCCCAAACCGATCGACCCGGCGATGGGAACAGGAACAGCTCCTCGGTCGTGGGTTCCTCTGTCCCCGGGGATAGCGCGTGTACCGTTTCGTCGTCGCGGCGATCGGCAACTGAACCGCTGACGGGGGTGACTCGTGGATGAGGCACGGGAGAGACCAGCGCACACAGCGCCGGGTCGGCTCTCTCGCTCGGGCCTCGGAGGCGACGACTCGCGCAGGGGGTAGGGCCTGGCGACGGGGCGGGGGGCCGGGGTGGCGAAGGAGCGAGAGTCATCGTGCGTGTGAAGGCGAGACGCGAGGAAGGGGGCGGTCGGAGGCGGGGGGGGGGCAGAAACTGGCGGGCCGACGGAGAAGGGCGATCCACCCCGGGCTGCCTCGGCGGCCGGCGAGCCGCGCGGAAGACGGAGATGGCGCCAGGCGGTGCGGGGAGGGGGGCGAGAAGGCGGGTTGCATGCTGCAAGGGGCCAAACTTCCCCCGCCCGAGGAACCCGCCCGGAACGACGCGGGGGGCGCAGCGCGGGTCGGCGTGCGTTTCACTGTCCCACCATTCTGGCCATTGCCATGCTGTCAGTAGCGCCCACTGTGCCCCGGCCCGACAAACTCACACCCGGAATGAACACCGCCACAATGGGACCGGGGAGGGGGTGCCGCGGGGAGGGGGGACACACACGCTGAGGACCGGGAGCCGTTGGCCCCGCCGTGCGGTATTTTACCCGCGAACAGTGGCCGTCTCCAATCGCGGATTGGTCGATTTTTTCAAACGCGCGTACGGACCAAGGTCCATAGCCCTAGTTAGGAGGGTAGGTGGGGACCTTCGCGGTACACGCCCGCCATGGATACGCCTACGGAGCCCGGATCACGGCGGGAAAATTTGGGATTCGCGAGGTTGGGATGAAGTTCGGCGGTGGTTGGGGTCGGGGATTTTGTTTTGGATTTGCGAAATTGGGGTTTTGATTTGGTTGGTGGGAAGGTTGGTTTTGGGAATTTAAGAAAGTGGGGGACATTTTTTTTATCGTGACGGAAAGGAGGTTGTTGTTTTTTTTTTTTGATTTCGAGTTTGTAGATCGGTTTTTTTGGGAATGATAAATTGGGGTTTTGATTTGTTTGGTGGAAATGTTGATTTTGGGAATTTGAGAAAATTGGAAAAATTTGGTTTTATGATATCGGGAGGGAGGTTGTCGTTGTTTATTTTTTGTTTAGAGTTTAGGGAACGGGAATGGGGTTTAGGGATTTTTTTGGGATTGCGAAATTGGGGTTTTCGATTTCTTGGCGTGGAAACGGTGGTTTTGGGAATTACAAAAAAAATGGACAATGTTTTCAAGGAAAACAACGACGTAGCTTTTTGGTGGTTTTTTTTCTTATTGACGTTCGTTTTTGGAATTAGAAAATTGGAATTTTGATTCCTTGCAGGAATGGTTTTGTGGACATGAAAAAAAAAATCATTCATAAACTGGCTTGGAGAATCAAAGGCCGAAGAGAATCGTTAGTGTTGTCGTTTTTTTAATGAGTTCATTGATTGGACTATTTTTTATCGGAATGCTTTTTTTGTAATCGCAAAATTCGGGTTTTCATTTATTTCGGTGACAATTTTGGTTTCGTGAACAAAAAAATCACGAAACACTTTCGCTAAATTATGGCCGAACTTGTTTATTTATTGAATGATTTTGCTATTTATTTAAAGCTTTTGAATATCGCTTATGAATCGGCGATATTTTTTACAAAAATGTATATTTTGCAATTTCAATATTTGCAAATTAAATATTTCAATATTAAACTCCGGTCTTGCGAAAACAAAATGTTTTCGTGAATTTTCGAGAATTCCCCGCGAAACGCTGAATTGAGCACTGCAAAAAAAAGAGCGACACCAACGTGCAAAATAATTTGTTATATTTTCGTCGCATTAAATTTCCAATCTTTCAAAGTCGTATCTTCAGCAATCGACGTGGCTCACATTTTCATAATTTTTTATCCAATTTTTATTAAAAAAAAAATTATCAATGAACACATTTTTTTTTTTTTATAAATGTGTCGCCAAATAAATTCTTGAGTAAATTTGACCAAAGTGCAAAACAATTTGCAAAAGTTTCGCATCTTTCGACATCGTAATTTTACCAATCACGGGTTTAACTTAATAATATTATACAAAAAAAAATCATTGATGAATAAATTAATAAATCTATCGTAAAAGAAATTCTTCACTAAATTTAATTTACTCAAAAAAAAATGGACCATTTTCATTTTTAAAAAATTACAAAATCTGCACGGCTTCAATTTTTATTTAAAAAAATCATTGATGAATAAATTAATAAATCTATCGTAAAATAAATTCTTCACTAAATTCAATTTATGCAAAAAAATTGAATGTTTTCATTTAAAAAAAAATATATAAAAAATTCGACACGGCTTCAATTTTTGTTAAAAAAAATCATTGATGAATAAATTAATAAGTCTATCGTAAAAGAAATTCTTCACTAAATTTAATTTATGCAAAAAAATGGACTATTTTCATAAAAAAAAATAATAATAAAAAATAAAAATAATTTCTTCGAGCAAGTCGGCGTTGTCGGGGACGAGGAATATCGCGGCGGTGTAAAACCGGCTTTCGTTCGGAGCCTCTCTTAACGATGTGGGAGTGGTCTGTCTCCGGGCCAATCAGAAAGCGCCACTTTCGGTCCTCATTGGCTGGAACGTAAATCGATTTATAACTCACCCCTATTTTATCGTTTCCCACGAATTTCGACCTTACGAGCTCTCGATTTAGGCCGTTTTTTCCAATAACGCGTCGAGCTTCACACCGCCAATTCGAGACAATGAGGACTCCCGGGCTCGACGGTTGTGTTAGTGTCGAATCCGTCGAGCGAGACGCGAGAGGAATATTCGTTGTCCGAGAGAGACGGAGGGTTTACCTCCAAGAGATTCGAAACGAGCTGCGAAACGTTTTTCGAAAGTTTCAAGCTCGTGCATTTTACGAAATTGAGCAATTTTTTTCATTTTTTTTTTTTTTTTTTTTTTTTTTTTTTTTTTTTTTTTTTTTTTTTTTTTTTTTTTTTTTTTTTTTTTTTTTTTTTTTTTTTTTTTTATTTGGATTCGCACGGTAAACCATTTTTTAGAAGTTATTTTTTTGGATTCAAAACGAGCTGCGAAAAGTTTTTTGAAAGATTAAATTGAGCAATAGTTACATTTTTTTTTTACACAGGATTTTTCTGCGCAATTCCTAATTTTTCATGCTTCCGAAGAATCTCAGCCGAAGGATGGAAAAAAATTTGGATTTCGCACGGTAAACATTTTTTTAGAATTTTTTAAAATTCAAAACGAGCTGCGAAACGTTTTTCGAAAGTTTCAAGCTCGTGCATTTTACAGAATCGAGCCATTTTTTACTTTCCATTTTTTTTTTTGCACTCAGGTTTTTTCCCGCAATTCCTAATTTTTCATGCATAAAAAAATTGTTTCATAATGTTTTAACAAAATTTGGATTTCGCACGGTAAACATTTTTTTTTTAATTCAAAACGAGCTGCGAAACGTTTTTCTAAAGTTTCAAGCTCGTGCATTTGATGGAAGTGAGCAATTTTTTTCATTTTTTTTGCACTCTGGATTTTTCTGGACGATTCCTAATTTTTCTTTAAATTGTTTTCACAACGATTTCTTGTCTACAAAAGATAACAATTTTTATTTACTTACGCTATACAATAAAAATATAAAAATACTGACGGCCAATAACGCGAACCACAGAGGGACAAGTTTATATTTAACGCAGTAATTTTTTGACTTCACAGACGGTCATATTTTCATGTAATTTTGTTGTAAATTGGTTGTAATTTTATTTTTATTTCATTGTAATTTTATCGTAATTTTACTGTGGCTTATTATCGGCTTGAAAAAAAAAATGAAGTTTGCAGGTTCAAAATTTGAAAAAAGTTAACCAAGCAAAACAACAATTTGTCGTCCACAGAACCACATATTTTTTTTACTGAACTATTTAAACAATAAATAGACTTTTTGGTAAAATATTATTGTCATTTTACAGCAACTTCATTTTTACTTTAACGTAATTTTATTCTAAATTTTACTGTTTGTTGAGCTCTAAAAAAATTAAGGTTTGCACACAAAAAGTTTTTCAAAACTTCGGTAAGTGTGACAACTTGTAAACCCCAAAACTACAATAAAAATTTTTAATCAACTTATTTACATACAAATAAATTTTTTAGTAAATTTTACAGAACCAAAAAAAAAGTTTTACCGCCAAGTCGAAAAATCTTCGACGAATTTTTCTGCTTTGATTCAGTCTTTTACTTATTTTTGATTTCATTGACGCAGCATATTTTTGTATCTCCCTACATTTTTGTGCATCCCTCCCTGTTAAGATGCACCAGCTTTTTTAGTAAATTTTACAGAAAACAAAAAAAAAAGTTTTGACGCAAAAACGAAAAATCTTCGACGAATTTTTCTGCTCCGATTCAGTCTTTTATTTTTTTTCAGTTTTATTGACACAGCATATTTTTGTATTTCCTTAATTTTTTTTTGTGCATCCATCCTCGTTACGATGCACCAAATATTTCAGTAAATTTTACAGAATACAAAAGAAAAAGGTTTGACGCAAAGACGAAAAATCTTCGACGAATTTTTTTGCTCCGATTCAGTCTTTTATTTATTTTTAAAAATTTCCATTGACGCAGCATATTTTTGTATCTCCCTAATTTTTTTTGTGCATCCCTCCTCGTTACGATGCACCGATGTTGCATTTTTTTTTTTTTCTAGACATTGAAATTTATTGAAATGCTCGGTGACGATCTTGAGGGGTTGACGAAACGCGCAGGAGGAGCATTTTAAGCCAACCCCCCGTAATTTTTTAACCCTACCGGGGATTCGTCGACGCGGCCGAGCGCTCCTCGGTCGATCCTCTCTTGTTTGCTACTTGTCTTGAGAGATTATCCACCGCCCGTACGTCGGAGGAAAAGAGAGCGGCGGAGATATTCCTGCGCGGCACTCCGAATTGAGCAGGCGACAGACAAGTGGACACTACAGCGTACCCGGCAATAATAATAATAAATATTAATCGCTCCTCACGTCGGCGGGCATCGAATATATATTCTCGAGTGTGTGTGAAAAAAATTCTTCCCTCCCGACACAATTTTTTTTTTTACCCTTTTTTAACTCTTTTGTAACTCTTTTTTTACCTTTTTTAACTCTTTTTTTTAACCTTTTTTTACGCTCGGTCGTGCTAGACCTTGTTTGCATTTTTCTTCATTATATCGATCCTACTAATACTTGCGAAAAAAAAAATTAGACTGAAAATGTGAAATTTTAATTTCTTCGAAAAAAAAAAAATCAATCGTGCGCCTTTTTTTACGTGTTATTTAAATGCTTTTTTACGCCCGATCGTGCGTGACGTTTTTCGTATTTTTCTTCGTAATATCCAAATCTCGATGCCAATCCTCCTATGCTTCCGAAAAAATTGGCCTGAAAATGTTAAATATTCATTTATTAGAAAAAAAAAATAATCTTTCGCCTTTTTCAATTCTTTTCTTAAGCCTTTTTTAACCCTTTTTTAAACACTTTTTTACGCTCGGTCGTGCGAGACCTTGTTTGCATTTTTCTTCATAATATCGATCCTACAAATACTTGCGAAAAAAAAAATTAGACTGATAATGTAAAATTTTCATTTATTCGAAAAAAAAATCAATCCTGCGCCTTTTTTTAAACTGTTATTTAAATACTTTTTGACGCCTGATCGTGCGAGACCTTCTTCGCATTTTTCTTCATAATACCCAAATCTCATTCCCAATGTTTCCAATGTTTCCAGAAAAAAAATCATAAAAAAAAAATTATCCTGAAAATCTGAAATTTTCATTTCGGCGAAATTGAAAAACTGAAATTTGCGTCTTTTTTTATACTTATTTCAGCGAACAATCTGGGCGGTAACTCGACGCGTGCGCAAAGTTTTAGCACGAAGGGTTCGAAAAAACATTGCGACGGTAAAAAAATAAAATAATAACATAATTTTTTTTTTTAAATAGAAATATTGCACGAAATTCGTGCGTCGCATTAATTTTTTAATCGAAATGAAAATAACTTGTTTTTAGTTCAGTCTATGTGGTTTCAACACGCCGAACATCCCTAAACTTAAAGTTCTTTGAACTTTCCCTAAAGTTCAAAGAAAAAAATACTCATAAAAAAAAACGTTATATTGTACAAAAATTAACAATTGTGCGGATTCTCGACAAATTCTCTACCAAAAATGGATCTTTTTTTCTCACACACACCAGACATTTTTACCGAAAATCCATTTTTTCCACAAAAAAAAAGTTCAACTCCCCGCCCAAAATTTACTAAAAAAAAAGAAAAAACAAAAACAACAAAACATTTTCACAAAAATTAACAATTTCGCGGATTCTCGACAAATTCCCTACCAAAAAAATGTCTTTTTATTTTTTACCAAAAACCCATTTTCTCCACAAAAAAAAATCAACTCCCCTCCCAAAAACCCCAAAAATCAATTAAAAAAACATCCACCAAAATAAAAAAAAAATCCAAAGGAAAAAAAAAACAAAAAAAAATGTTTTTCGAATTCTTTAAATTAAACAAAATTTCGAGATCTCGTGAGCGCAATTATTTAATTTTCGATTCCCATCCGCGTCCGCAATTCTCATAATTCTCACATCTCATAAGGCGCAGTCTTATGAGAGGGCTGCGAGCGTAATCACGGACTCTCCTCGGTTCTCCTCGCACGCACACGCAGCGCCGACACCCGACGATTCTCTTCTGTATCTTCATCGGGACAGATTGCACTCTCGAGTTTTTAAGCCTCTCATCCTCAACGAGGAGAGAGGATTCGAGTTTAGTTCGTACTCGGCGAAGAACATGAAGAACATAGTAAGGCTTTCTCCGTTACCAACTTTTT
>JAPYZD010009254.1:0-15944 GCA_030522725.1 Ichneumoninae sp. B BG-2022a
CGCATTAATAGAGGATTGCAACTTTTCATATCACCAAAATTACGAGAGCGTTTCATGTACTGGTTTCACGCTAGTCGATTTGGTGGGCATACAGGCATTGATAGGACATTAAAACGGATGAAACAGTGGTTATGATAGCCTAATATGGCTGCAAATGTTCGTGCTTTTGTAAATTATTGTCTTATATGTATAAGAAATTTGATAATTCCAAAGCGATGAACTTTACCTGGAGTGTTAACAAATATCAATCCGCTGGAATTAATATCTTTAGATTTTATTGGCCCGAGAGCGTGGAGAATACATACAGTATATTATTTAGTGGGTATCGATCATTGTTCCCGCTTTATAATAGCAACCCCATGTAATGGATTCACGGCAAAATGTGCAATAATGTTTCTACGGGACAAATGGGTCCCGTATTTTGGTACCCCCAAAGTTATACTAACTGACAGGGGAACAGCTTTGATGTCAGCAGCTTTTATTCAGTTTGTGACGATTATTTTGCGTGCAACAAATGTGGTAACATCCCTGTATTATTCACAAGGAAACGCGATTAATGAAGCGTGCCATTAAGCATTAGAGAGGAGTATAAAAGCCTTATATTAACAGAATTTTATAAGCTTTTCTATGTGCTTGAATGACGTCATTGCTGTTCATAATGCAATATTTGTGGCAGAAACCGGCTGCTCAAAAGTTATTAGTATATTCAAAAATGCAAAAATGACAGTGGGAAGTCATGAATGCACCAGTAATTAAGAAAAAAGATTGGGTAGTATATAAGCAAGCACAATTTGAAAAAGATCGACAATCCGACGAACAAACTGGGGATGTCCCCACAAAATATAGTCCAGATTGGAGCTTACCGTGTCTTGTAGAAAAAGTGAATGATAAAATTCTCAAAGTTCGTGAGTCAGGATCAACGGGAAGATCAAGATAACTTTCAATGCAATAAATACGATTGTTGAAGTCCCCGGTATCCCCCATATTGGGAGAATTAAATGTTAGCCTACTAAAAATGAACATGCCAATGATATAAAATCTCTTAAATTTAAGGAGGGAACCGACCAGAAGGTCTGTCGTGAAAGACTGGGCAAAGATTGTGAGTGAGACAGTTGGGGTTTCTAAGTGTTTAAAGAGTAAAGAAGACAATGAGGAAAGAAAGGTGTCATGATAACTAAGAATCTCGCCAAGAAACAAGAGGCAATTGACATATTATATGAATTAAGTGTTTCGTGGCTCGTGTTGGTAGATGATAATATTTGATTAAATTTAAATATTATTCCCGGTTATTGACGACTGGGAAACGGTGAGGATCACATTGTTTTAATAATCAATTAATTAGTTTTGTAACTCTACAAAACATTATCATCAATTAAGACGCTGTAAGTCGGGCGTAAACAAACTTAAATTAAATAATAAATAACAACTTATAGACCTTTTTGCATCATGATCCCTTGAATAATCATGAAGAACCACAAAAGGCAATAATGAAGATTGGTGTCGGATAATTGATGAGTTTGCTGGTATTGAATCTACAGATAATAACGATGGTAATAATACCAGAGGAAACTCTAAAGATTGTGCAAACTTAAAACTTTTGAATAAGACATATACTGAAACAAAGGATTCTTTAAAGAATCAATTACATCAATGCTTACAAAATGAGGATTTCGAACCAAAAATAATTGAAATAAATTCATGTGACTCGGATTCTTATCACAGTGACGAAGATATTGAGGTTGTGAGTATGTAGAGAATATAATGTAGAAATTATTGAATTATTAAGTAAGGGTAGAAAATTAGCCCAAATTTCAAATTATAAGGTTGTTTGAATCTGATAAGTTATTAAAAAAATCCACAGGTTTAATTAAATTCAAGCTTTTAAAATTCTTATTCAAAAACAGTATTCTTATTCTTAATTTCAGAATATTAAAACTCAAGATTCTTAAATACATATCTAACCGCAAAATAATTAACAGAAGCAAAGAATAAAAATAAATCTTTTTAATATGTGTCTTCTTCTTCTTCTTCTTCTCAGAAAGAGGTTTGAAATCAGTTTCGCATTTATAAAGAAATATTCGAATTTTATATCATTCTAATCCTTTAATGCTACTCTCTCAACCTACTACAGGTTATTTTAATGTTGCAATTAACTCAAATCCTCAAGCTAATTATCCAGGATCAAAGATGCTAAGTAGTCATCAAAATCATATAGAGAAATATAAGAAACCCAGAATAATTGATTATACTTTAAAATCACAAGTGATTAATTCAGTTAAAGATGCTACAATATTTGCTACAAGTTCATTCTTAGCGTTTCCCTTTTGTATATTGTCTGCTAGAATATAAACTATAGTCCTTAAAAGATTTATAAGATTTTATAATCCTTTAATAAAACAGTGGATCCATAACTTATCACTTAAAATAATTTGGAACGCTTGCATCATAACTGGGTCATTTTATTATTATATTATATATGTTTATATTTTTATACTTCCCTCATAATCTCAATCAACAATTACAAATTTTCTCAGTTAAATTCCTATCAACTATTAATCTAAGTATTCACGACACTAAGAGCGATAGTTAAAACATGGGTTATTAAGAATGCATATGACTTATTTATTGCTCTTATAGGGTTAGTTATTGCACTAATGACCCTATTGAGAGTTGTGAATCAAAATTTATATTTAAATTTAATTAAATCAGCCCTTCTTATTTCAATAACTGCTAATATTCTTCCAAATTCTAGTGCAATTGACGAATCTGGCCTACATAAATTCCCAAAAGTCAACTTGTACGATCACTCTGACCAAGTGATCTAAAAGAGCTAGAATGTTGAAAAACATCCAATCAAAGGGGGCTAGTGGAGTACATAGGAAAAGCCAAAGTAAATAATGTAATAATAGCTGATTGGTGATGGGTATGGTGGTTCATGGTGGTGATTAAAGGAAATTTGAATCTTTTTATCAACAACAAGCTCAAAACTGACTTAGTCGTAATTCTGATATATCCTTGGGTGGAAAGTTGACTTTATATGACGTTTGTTTGATAGTGATTTACGTTTTGCAAAATCCAGATTGTTGGTATTTGACGAACTCAGCAATATTAAAGGTTCTTAAATTATATTTTTTCAGTTGAAGATACAAGTTAATTAACAAGCATATGCATGCAAATATTAACATTCTTTTTTATGTATTTAAAACACTTTGCCTTAAATCATAAGGCATACTGAACTATAAACTTATTCCGAATACTTAATACAAAGGTTCTCAATATAAAATATCAGAATAATTTCTCACTTTACCACGAATAGCAAAATGTTCCCGGGATGAGGTAACTTACCCAAAATATGAGATCTGGAGCAGCAGGAGCAAAAGTAAATGTCAAGGAGGTCCAGGTCCGGAAGAAATAGATGGAATAAATTAGTAAAAAGGAAAAGATAGGCAAAAAGGAAGATCGGAAGATAGGCGACCGATAAAGTATAAACATAATTATAGAAAATGCAACGCCAAGCAACAAGACATGAAATATCTGTATCATAGACTAATTCTCAAGTTATAACCACGAAGCGAGGCGGTTGTATACGAGTTGAGAAAATAATAAAAGTAAGTGGGGAAAGTGCAAAAGAACTGGTGATAAAAGGCTTAATGTGAGAAGTTCAAGGTTTAAAGTGCGGGGTTGGAAATTGAATAAGAACATATAAAAAAAAGTTTTATTCTTAAGAATTCCGCATTCTCGGGAGACCTAACAAGAAGAAGCGCATGACGGCCAAAACGGAGACATAATTCCCTTCCTTAACACAAGGGAACCCCAAAAGACTTGCATTCTTTGATAGTGACATACATGCATGCAGACTTTAAGAACTTTTAACAAAAGTTAAGAAACCTTAAGAACTTAATGAGAATCAATTTACTTGTAAAAGACTCCAAAACATCAAAATCCGATTAAACAAGGATGAGTGAATACCACTAAGACAAAAAAATAAGCAAACAACTGCTAGGTTTCTCACTTGCGAAACAGCCAAAAAAAATCAAAACATTTAATACTTTCTCTAAAGCACATAAAATCTGCCACAGGCAGCAATTTTAGAGTTCGATGCTCAAGGGTGTTGTAAATCTTAAATTGTGGCTATTGTGGGAGCTCAAGACATATATATAGATAGATATTGATAAATATAGATAGTCAGATAGTCAATATGGTCAGTATATGTTTGTGTATATATCTTTTGAGTGGTTATGCATGATAATCATAAACTTTAAAATTGAATATATAGCTCACTGATTAAGTTTATTTCATATTATTAGTGTTTAAAAATTTCTCTCTAATCCCAAAAGTTTGTACTTTCAGGGGTATTCTTTCAAATCTTATGACTCTTGATCTTATTCCTTTAATTATGTTGGTTTAATTGATTGGCAAGCGCTAATATATCATTTTAATGTGTAATTGATCACTGTACACAATATATTGTTACTTAAGTGTGTGAAGCTTCAACAATAAAGACAGTGATTAAATTTCTCAAAACTCAGTGGATATTTACTTTTGGTGCCCCGTCATTGGTTTTATCAGATAGAGGATTAGCTTTTATCTCAAATGATTTTAAAAAATTTATGACCCACTATATTTTTATACACTTTCACCTCACCATACAATCCTCAAAAAAACGCTATAAATCCAGCATGCCATTAATCTTTAAATCGATTGATTAGGGCTGCAAATATTGAATATTTTGAAGATTTTGAATGTGTTTTGAGCGATGCTACGATAATTCATAATGCAATTCCTAATTTGATCAATGGTTTTTTACCTTTTTCCATTTTCAGTCTATTGACTTTGAAGCCACATTTTCTGGCTGGCACAGGTTAATAAAATATATAAGTGAAAAATATCGAGCCATTTCGCGAATGGAAGCTCGAAATTGTTTCTTAATTCAGTTAGAGCTTGTCACACTGGACGTTGAACTTTTTCATGTTTCACAATTTGAAGTTGAGCAATGGGTGGTTTCCTACTTATCTGATTATGAGAAGTCTAAGACGCTTCTTTATGAAAAAATTATCAATTTAAAATACTCTTTATCTTGATCACTACCCTATCAGGTTGCGGAAGTGAGAGATAAAATTAGTTGTATATGAGATAAGTCTCAAAGAGTATTTTCGATAGGTGTTGATCTCATAAGTAAAATTATTAAAAGTTTGTGTTCCAGAGCCACTCGCACAAATAAATTTGAAATTATAAGAAATTGTTGCACCACTTTACATTCATAGACCAGAATGTTGGGCATCAAGCTCTAGAGCTTTCAAGTTGAGGAAAAGGTTAAAAATTGAAAGGGATGAATGATTATGTTGTCTAAAATTGTAATTTTGTGAATAAGTGGTGTAGATGTAAGAAAATTTGAGAAATAATTCTGATATCTTACATTGAGAAATTTTGTATTAGGTATTCGGAATAAGTTTAAAGTTCAGTATGCCTTTTGATTTAAGGCTAAGTGTTTTAAATACATGAAAAGCAATGTTAAGGTTTGCAGGCATTTGCTTGTTAACTAACCTGTACCTTCAAACAAAGTAATAATATTTAAAAACCTTGAATAATCTTGAGTTCGTCAAAAACCGACGATCTAGGTTTTGTGAAACGTAAATCGCTTTCAAACAAATGTAATAAGAGCTAAGCTAGTATTAAGTTTGTTTGAAAGCGATTTACGTTTCGCAAAATCCAGATTGTCGGTATTTGACGAACTCAGCAACTCAGCATTGTTAAAGGTTCTTTAATTGTATTTCTTTATTAAAAGTACAGTTGTTAACAAGCACGTGCATGCAATTCTTAACATTCTTTTTCATGTATTTAAAAAACTTTGCCTTAAATCATAAGGCATACTGAACTATAAAATTATCCCGAAGACTTAGTACAAAGGTACATAATGTAAAGTTTCAGATCCATTTCTCAGCTAATAAAGTTTCTCATCAAGTCGTTATTTATTGTTTAACTTAAATTTGTTTACGACAGATTTACAGCGTCTCAATTGATGATAATATTTGAGGGAGTTACAAAATTAATGAACTGATTATTAAAACCACGTGATTTTAACCGTTCCCAGCCGTCAATAACCGGGAATTATATTTAAATTTGATCAAATATTATCATGTACCAACACTAGCCACAAAACACTTAATTCATATAATATGTCAATCGTCTCTTGTTTCTTGGCAAGATTCTTATTTATCATGACGCTTTTTTTTCCTTATTGTCTTCTTTATTCTTTAAACGCTTTAAATACCCAACTGCCTCACTCATAATCTTTCACCAGTCTTTCACGACAGACCTTCGGGTCGGTTCCCTCCTTAATTTTAAGGGATTTTTTATTATTGGCTTGTTCATTTTTAGTAGGTTAACGTTTAATTCTCCCAATATAGGGGATACTGAGGACTTCAACAATCGTATTTATCGCATTAGAACTTGTCTTAATCTTCCTGTTGATCATAATTTATGGACTTCGAGAGATTTATCATTCACTTTTTCTACAAGACACGGTAAGCTCCAATCCGGACTATATTTTATGTGGACTTCTCCAGTTTGTTCATCGGCTTGACGATCTTTTTTAAACTATGCTTGCTTATATACTACCCAATCTCTTTTTTTTTCTGGTGCATTCATGACTTTCCACTGTCGTTTTTGCATTTTTGAATATACTAATAACTTTTGTCCTGCTTTTCGACATATGACCGTTCTTTGTTTCATACTATGGCTTGCTTGTAACCTCTGCCACCCTGGAAAAAAAAGTTCCATTTCAAAAAGAAATCCAAACCGGCGAGCAGCATTATGAACAGCGATGACGTTATTTAAGCACATAGAAAAGCTTATAAAATTTTATTGGTATAAGGCTTTTATACTCCTCTCTAATGCTCGATGTCACGCCTCATTAATCGCGTTTCTTTGTGGATAATACGGGGATGTTACCACCTTTGTTGCACACAAAATAATCGTCACAAATTGAGATTAAGCTGCTGACATAAAAACTGTTCCCCTATCAGTTAGTATGACCCCGGGGGTACCAAAATACGGAACTCATTTGTCCCGTAGAAACGTTATTGCACACTTTGCCGTGGATCCATCTCATGGGGTTGCTATTATAAAGCGGGAACAATGATCGATACCCACTTAATAATAAACTGTATGTATTCCCCACGCTCCCGGGCCAATAAAATCTAAAGATATTAATTTTAGCGGATTAGGATTTGTTAAAACTCCAAGTAAAGTTTTTCGTTTTTGGAATTATCAATTTTCTTATACATATAAGGCAATTATTTATAAACACACGAACATTTGCAGCCATATCAAGCCACCATACCCACTGTTTTATCCGCTTCAATGTCCTATTCATGCCTGCATGCTCACCAAGTCGATTAGCGTGAAACCAGTACATGAAACGCTCTCGTAATTTTGGTGATATGAAAAGTTGCGATCCTCTATTAATGCGATAATAAATGTAATCTTTCCCCTCTGTAGCAACGGAAAGATCTCGTTCATTTAACTCAGCATACGCAGCTTTTAGCTCGACAGCTGTAGACAATTATGGCAGAAATAATATGTGTTTATTTTCTTTTAAAGCACCTATAAACTTTTGGTCGGGGACGAATATTTCTTCACACGTTTAAAAATTGTCTTCATCCCATTCAAATGCTCTGCTTAACCAGTCAGCCATTAAGTTTCGAGAACCTTGAATGTGTCTTATTTCCAATTTGAACTGTTGTAAAAACAGGGACCATCAATGAATTTTTTCATTGGTTGAGTTATCCATCCATCTCAAACTTTGATTATCTGTTAATACCAATACGGATGATCCTTTGAGATAGTCTCGCCAATATCTTATTGCTTATTTGATAGTGTAGGCTTCTCTGACTCTTGTGTCCTATTTATTCTCGGCTGGAGAGAGTTTCTTGCTTCCAAATTCAAGAATTTCTACTCCATTATCTTATTCCTGCAATAACACAGCTCCTATTCCTATATTATTTGCATCAATTACAACAACAAATTGTCCTATTCCTCTAAGTATTGCTTAAAGAACCGCTTCTGCTAATATCAACCTGATAACTTAAAAAGATTCTTGTTGTAATATTCCCCATTTATATACCGTTTTTAAGCTTGTCAGTTCTGTAAGTGGATGACTTATTTTTGAAAAATAGGGTATAAATTTTCTCAAATACCCACATGTGCCCAAAAAGCTTCGTAACTCCTTTTGATCTCTTGGTGATGTAGCTACCATTAACGCCTCTATTTTCTTAGGGTCTGGAAAGATACCCATTATCCCAATTTGATTCCCGAAATTATTCAACGTTGATACAAATAGTTTTACTTCACCTAATTGTAAGTAGAACCCATGTTTTGCACATTTTTTTAAGATAAAGTCAAATATATCAATACATTCATCAAAAGTGAAAGCATATCCCACAATATCGTCAATGTAAATATAAACTCCTCTATTATACCTTTTTGCAAAGATTGTATCTGCGGAGTAATCAAAACCCTCAATATAGATCAATTGCGACATGCCACGTATGGTGTGCGATTTGTTGGAGTCCTGAGTTTAGATGTGGGATAGGATATGCATCTGACTTTAATTTTTTATTAACTTTTCTATAATCAATACACATCCTCCATGTATTGTCTGGCTTTTTCACCATTACAACATTGCTTCTCTACGGGCTTTTAGACGGTCTAATGACTCCTGTTCTCAATAATTTGTCAAGAATTACATCCAAATCCTTCTTCAAATTGTCGTTTAACAGCCTCAATCTGTCCTTTATTGGTGAACATTTTATCGTAAACCTTACTGGAATTTCTTTTGCTTTTCCTAATGCTGGTCTTAACCACATTGAATTCTACTTTAATATAACCGCCCATACCTCTAAACGGCGTTCTTTTGAAAGATGTTCAACTATTTTTCCAAATTTCAGTTTTCGCTTCTTCAATAGCATCTCATCTGACAGATTCTCATCGGTTTCTTCATCAAACTGAGTCATTACTTTATTTTCTATCACCATATCTTCTGCCAAAGCTACCGTTTGTTAAATTTATATATCTATGCGATAGTTTTCTTTAGGACCGGCTAAAATTCCAAACTCCCCTAGATCTTTTCTACCTATAAGGGTCGGGCAATCTGTCTCAATTATAGAATCAAATATCACTGGTCTGCAGCAATATCCTATTCTTACATCCACTAAGTTACAAGCGACCCCTCGTGCGTTTCCAAGGCCTTCAAAAGCCTTGATAACTCCAGTTTTTCTCAATTTTAATTTTTCTGCCATTTTTGCAAAACAAATTGATTGAATAGCTCCTATATCAGCTATTGCGATGACTTTTCTTTCATTTATCAAGATTGATACATTCATGGTTGAGTTTTCTGCGTCCCCTATGTGTGAGATGACTTCTGGAAAAGACTCGTTAATTATTTTTAAAATGTCGTTTATTTCCTCTTCATCAATAGGATCCGCCTCTACTACCATTTCTAGATGCTCTATTAATTGCCTCTTTCTCTGGATTCCTTTTTCCGTTCTTATTTCCATTTTAGGTGTTGCAGTTCTTTCATTCTTTCTAGTAATGTTAATCCGAATTCTTTTTAATAAGCCTTCCGCTGTTACTATCCAATCTGCTGTTGTTTGATTGATAATTTGCTTAATTGATGTTGTGCTAGGCGATGATTCGACTAAAATTCTAATTTGTCCTTTCTCATTTTGTACAGCCAAATTGCACCACACCTCTGATATGTGTCCAATTTGCTTACACCTTTTACAATGAGCATTTTTAAGCTCACAATCTTTTTTTCAATGCCCTTTTTTAGCACACATAAAGCATTTATCGGGTTATAATTTCATTTTATCTCTCATTGTGACATCAGTCATTTCCTTACTAGCTAAAACCGTGATCAGTAGGCTGCGTGTTCAATCTTAAAGTTTATGATTATCATGCACGCACACTCAAAAGATACACACACAAATATAAAATGACTATCTAACTATCTATACCTATGTCTTGAGTTCACACACAATAGCCACACTTTAGATTTACAACGCCCCTGAGCACCGAACGCTAGAAAATGCTGCCAGTGGCAGAGGATACGTGATTAGTTAATTAATGAATATAAAAAAAATTTGAACTTTTAAGGCTGCTGCACAGGTTGAATGTAGTCGAAGATGAGAACGAAGAGATCTTTTATTTTTGAAATTTCTGTTGTAGCTTATGCAACGACTTCCGTCTGTAAGTTTTTCTATCATGTTTTGAGGGATAGGTGACAAATGAGGTGGAGCTGGACGTTTGGATGCGCAGTTTATTGCAAGTTTCTTATGTTTAAGTAAGTCGCTGGGTTTAGCGACTTTTTTAAGATATAATTGACAATGGTGCTCGGGTGGTGCTGGTATGGGCTGTTGTGTAAGAGTGGTATTAAAAGAGGATTTGTTGATGAGGAGGAGAAGGAATTTTTTTGTAAATTGTTGTTGGAAGAATCCTCAGAATTGAAGAGGATTATTATGTCGTCGGGTGCTAAAGAAAGAGATTGAGGTTGAAAGTTTATTGAATTTGAGTTTTTATTTAGATTTGTTATAGCTAACTTGCAGCTATAAGCATATCTTTGATGGCATTTTTATTGCGATGCATTAGAAAATTGTTTTTGTTATTTATTGCATTTGCTGGTGGGAGGCGGTGTCCTGGACGTAAATTGTTGAAGTGGAGGATAAAGTTTGTCCAATTTATTTGGATTAGGTGGAGTTGAAACTAAGGCGATGTCATAAAATAGGTGGCGATTATGTAGAGAGGCATTATGTTTAGAGCGTGATATATAGATATTTTTCATATATTTTATAACACTTATAGCTTCAGAGCGGTTTCCCTTTACCCATTTGTCATTAGAGAGACGGAGTAAATCGATATCACCAGGAGATGTTATTAGAGATTGCCATTCATTGGATATTTCAGTTGGAAGATTCTTACATGAATAAATATAATAGAATCCAAAGTCTTTACCATTCATACAGAATGAACAGAGAACTTTACCAATTTTGGGGGCATTAAGTAAAGGTGAGCGGAAAAGTGTGGCAATATTTTTTTGACGGAGCGTAAGGTATTGTTTCATATTAGAGAATGGAGGAGTCCAGACAGGGTCATATTTATGAAAGATACCTTAAGTTTTGGCGTCTTGTAGAATAATATTCTTGATTTGTTGAAATATGGATATCAATTGTAATTGAGGGTCAGATAAGATGGCGTTTTTTGAGGTGGTATTGACGAGATATCTAGAGGTGGATTTCTACCATTGGTTGTTGTTTATTATAATCGAGCGCTTAGTGGGTGATATACGTTTTAGAAATCTTATGATTTGGACATGAATCCAAACAATATGATGGTAAAATCCACCTACTTCACGCTGAAGGACGCATCTATGTGAGCGGTATGCTTTGATTTGTAGTAGGGATCTTAGATTTTTGAGGTGGATGGGTATAATTGATTGTGGTGGAGGAAATAATTTAGCAGCATAGAGAATTTTGCTCCAATATTTGGCACGGAATACCATTAAAGCAAGATATGGTGATAATCCATCGACTAGTGTGGATTGGATACGTTGAAGAAGTGGAAAAAGATTGTACTTGATATGTTGAAATTTTCTTTATTGTATTAGGCGGCCTAAAACTTTAGCTGTGGTTTGTGGAGAAACTTGTTCATTATTGAGTTGGATTGAACAACGGGTACGCAAAGAAGTAAGAAGTTCAATTTTTGAAGCATCAAAATATCCTCCCCATTCTTTGATAGCGGCTACTGCAGTATCAATAGTTTTTTATAATATTTGAATATCTGGGGCGAATATGGCTACATTGTTAGCATATAAGTTAAGTTAAATGGCTTTTTTACACTGAATTCGATTTACGGATTGTTATAAAAAGCTCATAACACAATTAAAGAGCCATGATGATAAGATTCCACCTTGGAGAACTTTTGTTTCAATCTAAATTGTGATGTTTGCGTTCACCGGGGCGATATAGGCGAGATGTGGGGCAATAATTAAGCGAGATATTAATAAGAAGAGGCGACCAAATTAATTTCCTGCGATATATCCTAAGCAAACAATTACATAAGGTCGAGGAATAGAATCAAATGCTTTAGATAAATCAAGGAAACAGGCAGTTTTCAAGTGACGTAAGTTAAGTTTAGTTTGAAATAAGTGATCAATACATCCAAGCTTTGGAGCAAATCCATATTGATCTTGAAAGTTTAATATTTCTGGTAGTTCTTATTTAATACGCGTCCAAATTAAAGCTCCAAGTATGGATATCCGCTTTTCTTGTATCATTATTAGACAAATTCCGCCATCAGGCTTGGGAATTGCGTGTAGAATGCCTTTTGGGATAAGGATGGGTGAGGATTGAGATAAGAGTGAGTTATAGGAGTTTGTTAATTGTTTAAGAAAACAATTGGAATTGCTACTTATCTTTAAAGCAATATGAGGAATTCCATCAAGTCCGGGAGCTTTATTACGGCCTATCCATTGGAGATATTGTCAGATTTCTACAGGAGAGAAGGGACGGTCAAATCTTGATTATATTGTTTTAAAATTACACAGTTTTTCGGATTTTTTTTCAGCCCATAATTTTGCAGGGTAGATTTTTGATTTATATACTGGTGAGAGCTTTGAGGCGACTTCTTTAGGGTTTGGGGTAGAGTTATTGCGGGAGTGGAAGAGATTCTAGACTTTTGAAGGTGTGAAATGAGTTTCAACACGTATTTTACGGATTAAGTCGAGGTCGGCGCCTATTCAGTATACTGTTTTTATTTGAAACACATATTTATTTTTCGAGACATTTGCAAAACTCAACCGTTACTTTTCTCAAAAAATGACAGTCATCGATCTCGCTACTGATGACAAATCAAGCGCCCCTTGCACCATCTCTTCCAGCAGTGTTTCGATAGAGAAACAATTTATTTCGTCAAGTGGACCTGCTGATTCTGGTTTGGTGATCTGGAAATAGATCACCGGTTCGAATCTGGCAGCTGGAACTCCGATATCACTTTTTGGCGGGGTGTCTCTAGTAAACCCCACATTGAAAATTGATACAACTGACCTTGACCACATCAGGAACGCGCCCGAAATCCGGAATTCTTTATGTTTGACTCTGAGGTTAACATTCAGCATTGTTTTACGTGTAAATCAATTGCTGCCGAACTTATAGATCTCCGCTCAGATGTCAATAAACTAATAACCTTGGTTAAAAAACTCTCCACCAACCAACTTAATTCTACTCTCCCTCTGAATCCCCCTTCCTCTCTAATCCCCCTTTCCTCTCCAACTCCTTCTAAACTATGCTCTCCTTCCCCTCCACCTTCACCATTATCTCCTCTATCACCAACAAACAATCCTTCTAGCACAATCTCTCAAAAACTACACCCGATAACTTCCAAATCTGCCACAACCGCTAATACAACAACCAAATTTCAATCATTAACCACCTCTCCCCACTCAACTCTCACAAAATCAACTCCAACAAAACCAAGATCTCCACAACAACAAAAGCCGTCAAATACTCCTAAGACCACTAAAAATTCCCTCAGCTTCAATCCGACAACAATTGCAAAAAAGACTTTTCGGGACGCGCTTCTGGGTTCCGCTCCCCGGGTTGCGCAACCTATACTTTTAGGGCGGAATCAAGACACTTTCACAATCCAATAACCAATCAATCCTCCCCCCTCACTATCAGAAAAAATCTCACCCTCACTCCAACAATTTACTACCAAGACATCCCCTCCCCAACATCACAAACTAATCCATCTCAAAGTCAGTAGAGTTGCTCATTCAAACAACAAACTATCATCGGCTTGGAGAGATCTCTTAAAGTCCCGCAACATTTTCTTACTCTCTCTATACTTACCCCATCCCCGCTGGATGGAGCTCCTACTCTCAACAGATCAAGAAGTAGCCCTCAACAAACTCTTATCCGAAATAGGTCTCCAAGCAAAAGCCTGTCAGGCTTATTCCCGCCGTGACGGAAATCCTTTACCTCTAGATTCTGCGGTAATACGCTCCCTTATCTGCAGAAAAATTTACGCTGCATCAAAAATGATATTCCGAACAGGCGTTCTTCACCAATCTACCAAAATTCAGGTTAGAATCTCCCTTCTACCGACAATAATGCAAGAATTTCTGACTCAAGAGCTGAATCAAATGCTTCAAACCCGCAAGATTTCGCAACTTTAAGCCGTCCAAGCTTAAAAATTATACTCTGGAATATCGGTCCCCTCACACTCGCTAAAGCTGTTATTGCATCACAAATATTATCAGAGAATGATGGTCAACTACTAATACAAAGTGAAGGAAATTCTACCATCCCTCTCAATAATTTTGCACCACTTCCAGACTTTACCCTACAAAACTCCTCTCCAAAATTCCAAGGCGGCTCCGCCATAATCTACCACAATGATTTTCCATATACTTTCACACCACTTTACAACAACAATTCCTACTCCATCACAAATTTACTTCAAAACCACTCCTCAACAATCTTAATAACCTACATCTCACCCCCCAACAATCGGGACCTCAACTCCTTGGAAAGCTGCTTAGATTCTCTGCAAAATTATCTAAATCAATCAACCATTATTACTGGCGACTTCAATGTACCTCACAACTCAAAACGATTCTCAGTACTCCAGAACTGGTGAATGGATCATAAACTCAAAATAATAAGGTCAGATTTTACTCACCGTCGCCTCAACTGCTTACCCACTACCTTGGATATCTATATTACTCCGCTTAGCTAGAATCCCAACATCTCAATATTAAAATCAACATTTAACCATCAACTCGTTCTACTAAAATTATCACAAAAAACAAATCGCACACATCCAACTCATCTCATTTCCTGGATGTAACTCACCAGCAAACCACATCTTGATAAATTTCTCGATAAACTCTCCACATTACCACCACAAGATCCTATCCACCTCCTTCAAAAAGCTGGATACCACTTTATTTATCATCGATTACGAAACTTAAACGATATTAATAAATTCAGAAAAAATCGGGTTCAGCTCCACTCCATACCCTCAAAAAGATGGAAACTCTTTCGAAAACACAATACCAATACTCCAGACGTTTCTCATACCGCTCTCATCCTGCAACCTCTCTACAAATCTACCCCCTATCCTGCTCAAGCTTGGGCTACTCAACAAAGGGATAAACTTTGTAAAATAAAAAACATTATTTCGCGCATTGATCGCCCATTCTCAACAAATGAAATATTCAAATATCTCCAATAGATTAGCCGCAACAAAGCACCTGGGCCAGATTTGCTATCTCACATAGCATTAAAATCAGCGAGCTTATCAAAAAATTCCTAATTCTATTATCTGCCTACTACAACTCACTCCTCACCTCGATTGAGCCTTTTCCAGATCTGAACGCTATAATTTATGCTATTTTCAAATCTGATGGAGGAATTTGCCCTATTGTGATCCAAGATAAAAGAATTTCAATACTTGAAGCGTTAATATGGACCCAAATACGGAAGGATTACCCCAGAATCACTCATATTTGAAGATTGTTGGGGCTATATGGGGCATTTCTATCCCTGAGGATTTCATTTCATGTCCCAATGCCTTTTCAGAACCCCCAACTGGCTTTGTAGTTAATTTCCCAAGCTCAGTTGAAATTTTTTACACCACGTGGTCAGTGTGGTCATACAAGAGGATTTTTGGGAATAATTGTGACGTGTTAAGTCCGTTAATTGCACTAGGATTTGGCGAAAAATACGTGGTGATGGGAATTATTAGACCTGATTGAATAACATTGACATACAATCTGGGAAATAATTCTCTAAATAAGGCAATTAGTGCAACAAATAACCCTAAAGGAGACATAATTAAATTGTAAGCATCTTTAATTATCAGGTTCCTAATTATAGAGGGTAGTA
>JAPYZD010009262.1:0-11402 GCA_030522725.1 Ichneumoninae sp. B BG-2022a
TTTGGAATTATTATTGTGCAAAATTAATCTTTTCAGTATCTTTAATCTGCATGAATTTTTTTCAGATTTTTATATCATCGAGAAATACTTGTAATATTCACTTACTTTTCTCGAACTTATGCGAGATGAGCGGGAAGCGACATAGCTACCTTAAGTAACTATTAACTTAATTTAAATAAATATTTATTTAAAACAAATAAATATTTTACTTAAATCAAATAAACGGTGGCCGTCAAAGAATTTTTTTCTGGGTTTGATCAGGGCCGATGCAACGCGTCCAAAATTTCCACTCGGGTTTGTACGGCGAGACGAAACAAAATTTGCTACGAAAGTTCGCAGAGTTGTGGAGGAAGGTGGACGGAGGGGGGACCAATAGAGATACGCTTTCGAGAGCTTGTGACCTATAAACGTGTTGTTAAATGTAATTCATTTTTTTTTTAACCAGAGATCGTGAATCGCAAAACGTCCGAAACACCCTCCCTCGCGAACTCTCGAAGAGCATTCGCCGCCCCCCCTGAGAAAATATAATCGTTGCGGTTGTAGCTCCAAGCCGTTGGTTGGCCCGATGGTCGGGGAGCGGGAATAATCGAGCCCCATACGCGGTGGCTGTGTCGGACAGTGGTTTAAAAATACTATTTGCTCGGGCGTAAACAAAATAAACAACAAAAGAACCGGCAGCGATGCCGACTCTTTCGTGCGTCTCTCGAAATCGAAACTCGACAGCCGCGGGCACTTCATTTTTTGTTTTTCAACTGTACATACAAGCGAAGAAATAACAAGAGCTCGATCTCCGCGGTGCATATAACTCGATTAAAAAAGAAAATAAAATATAATGTAAAAAAAAGCGATAGCATTGATTAATTTTACTACTCGACGCGGTGGAACGTCGAATGCAGATGATAACAGTCGGGCTGTGTCACCGAGATCTCGTGACAGAGTTATCGATTAAAAGTATTCGAGAGACTCGGGCTCTCGGGTTCTCGAAGGGGGGGAACGGGCAGGGATCGTTACAGTCACAGTGCTCGACGCAACACCCTCGGGTAACAAACCGGCGCCCCGAGGAGAGCGAGTGAGAGTCCCGTTGGCTTAATCGTTTTCAAGTTTCACTCTGTTCAGTTTTGCCGTGACGACGATGCGGCTTCTGAACCGGGGAACACGCGATAATGCGTGCGAGATCACTGGAGGCCCACAGGGCCGTGTAACGCGAAACGAGTTCGCTTTATCGCGTATAATGCGAACACATGCTGCGCCCCGCGGAAGACGAATTACCTCGTAGACGAGTTGAGAAATTATTATGCAGCGTTCTCATCTCATTTTTCAGCAAAGTATGAGGAGAAAAAAAAATAAGTGCTCGGAGTCTCCGGTTGTTCAACTCGCGGTTGATAAATATCAACGTTTCTCTGTTCGAGCCATCGTCGTTTGCCGTTTGAAAACGAGAAAAAAAAGGTCAATTACGTATCGAATGTTCACGAGAAGGTTCCATGAATGAAAGAAGGGAGGCTGTTGGCTGTTACGAGAAAAGCTCGAAACGGTCAAATGCCCGTGATAAAGAACGATACCGAAAAGTGTCCTATATATCGAGGGACGTCTCGGTTTCCGCTCGTGCTCTTAATGGCAACTAGAAGTGCCGTACGTGTGCGAAATTTATGATTGGCAGCAACAGCGGCCAGTGGCACATACACAATCGCTTTTCTCCTTCCTTCCTTCCTTCCTTCCTTCATCTCTGATCGTTCAGGGGTGGGAAGAAATTGTGCCGAACCGCACTTTCCGCTGCACGAGTGCGCCCCTTCGACAACCGGAGAAGGAAACAAACGTGGGGAGAAAGAGAGAGCTTCGGGATGAGGGTGAAAAGAAAGAAACTATATAACTTCTGTATAAATGAGTTTGACGGCCCCAAGCATCGCCCACCGGCGAGAAAAGGGTCGCGAAAATCGAGACATTTTTTTCGCACAGGCATATTCTCCCTTCAAATCTGAGCATACTTTCCCTTTGGCGAAACTTCGTGCGGTCCGTAGTTTTCGAGTTAGAGTCCGTCGAAGTTCCCAGCCAATGAGGGCGCGCGGCGCCACGGTCGCCCGAGCGGGCCATTGGTCGATAGCTTTAACCGCCTCAAACTCGAAAACTATGGACCGGAGCGAAAAATTGCAAAAGACACTTTTTGCACAACGAAGACCCGCGAGTACGATAGCACAATCATTTACTCTCGAACTTTCGAACTCTCGTGTTAATTCGTCTCCAACGGTATCGCACGGCGAACAATTGTTGCGGAATGAGATTCAACTGTGTCATGCCGGGCTAATTGTTCGCAATACCCAGGTTTGTACAACAACGCCCTGTACCTCTGTGCTGACCGGGTTGTGCACGTGCACTGTATATTCCAGAGGCACCCTTCCGCACGAAAGCTCCTAGCAATAATTCGTATGAAAGGGCTACGGGACCAACGTGGTATGGTGGAGGGATTTGGCGCACAGGGTTCTCTCTATATCGCTTTCGTCGTATTACAGGTTACGTTGGTAGGCTCCCCGTGGGATACCCCGTGGCCCGTCCGACCGCCCCGTAATGTACTCGATGAGCTTAATAATCAGGAATACGCGGAATTACGTGGTACGCAAAGGAACAATGTCCTCGTTACTGCGGCCGGGAACCTTCGCCATGTACATGTAGATACTTTGTATGGCGAAACTCACTCGCTATCTATATTATAACGGAACGTTCTCTCGCTACATGCTCTCTTCCAAGCGCGTTGAGTTCAACCCCGTTGGCGCTCAAAGGTACCTACGAAATCCGGCAAACGCCCTTCTCAACGGCATGAATCATTATTCTCTTTGGGCTCGCAACCACAGACTGTAAACTCTTCTCCCTCCTATGTAATTTACTAAGTTGCGGTAGCTATAACACAATTAATAATAAATACAACAACAACAACAACAATAATAATAATAATAATAATAACCTGTCAACGTCATCTGGACATTTCTTAACCATGTCAAATATTGTGCTTACCGTTTACGATTCTGTAAAGGTTAGAATATTCTCGTTCGCATTGAAATCGGAAGTACGTCATTTCCGGTAAAAACAATGAGATTCCGGTCGAAGAGTTTTTCAAACTCAAACCTTACAGCGAAAGTTTTCCATTTTTCTCTGGAATGTATCTCGAACGGAGCCAGTGACCGAGACTGGTGGAATTAAGGAACACAGGAACGTGTGCGATACGTCCCACGTACATTTCTTCGCCGATCACGTGAGTGCTACTTATTTTGCGCTTAGCCTCAATGTCCGATAAGAAACTTCGCCGCGGATGTAAACAACGAATTATTTATGGCCATTAACGAGCCGTGAATTGTTCTTGAGGGCGCCAAGAGACCCCGACGCTGCTGATAAGTGCAAGCCGAGTTCGGTATTAATATTTTATCCTTTATTTAGCTAACAGCGGTGCGGACGGTGAATTTATGTCGGCCTATATTATTTATAACGTTTCTTCGGTCGCGCTCCGCCACTCGACTCCGCTCACGCCGCGTTGTTCCTCATTTCATCGCCGGCACGTGACCATAATTTCGTGATTTCAGGGATGAATAAAGTCCTGATTGGTGGCGGAGTGGCACGCGTGTATCATGACGATGCTTCTGCCACTTTTTCATCTCTCTGTCTCGATCCCCGCTGGCATCTGTGTCCACGTGCGGCACTCGAGAGAGAGCTCGTTCTCTCTCCGGCCGGCTTACAGTACGAGCAACACGCGTTACAAAGCTTCGCTGTCGTTCCCACAGCGACTCCTCTCCCCCCCGCCGGCCCGGGACTAAAGCTCACACGCACCCTGGCGTAATTCGATTGTTTGACAAATTCGGTTTTCCGAAGCCGCGGTCGCTCCGCGCGCCCCTCTTTTGGCCACCGTGCGGTTGATTAGCGCCTGTTTTGCGTCCACGCTCTCGTGCCGCATTTTCCATTTCCCTCGTTCTCGGCCCAGTAACGCACGCGCCTCCAATCAGCGAGCCCGACACAACGATTATTGAGAAAAAAAAAACCCCAAAAAAATTTACAACGAGAATCCATTAAATTCGATATAGAGAAACGTCGGCCCCTTCGTCGAGTTTCAATTCCAGCTGAATAGCTTTCGCTTGTGATAAATTAGTAGGTTTGCACTCTATCCTTCTCCCCCCCCCCCCCGGGTCTCCTGTCCCTCAGTCCCTCCTCGTCTACCCCTCTCTGTGAGCTTTTCCCCTCATTACCTCCGGGGTGGAGAGACTCTATCGATTTTCGATTGCCCGAGCACCGGAGAAAGAAGTGAAAGTGGCCGAGGGAAGATGAGACTGTCTCCGAAGCGTCGCGACTCTATTCGTTCATTAACTTAGCCAAATGCTTCTTTAACTATAGAAAACGAAGCGGCGTAAATCACGGTGTGCGGAGGGCGCGGTGGGCGAGCGCGCGAGGCCGACGCCCATGGAGAAGAATTCGAATCCTCGTGGATTAAGGATGTCGTTCTGCAATCCGCGCGGCTCGAATCTCTGTTACTTGCCTTCTTCTTTATTCCTCTCCTCCGCCGCCTCTCGCCATTTCTCCACCGCGTCCCACTGTACGACGCTCCTTTCCATTTCAATTTAAATCGAATCATTCGGGGCGTGGTAGTGGCGTAGGAACTCTTCTTCCAGCGGCTCTGGTCCTCGCTCCCGCTCGTCCGCGGTTCTCATACTCCAAATCTTGCTTTTCCACCCCCCCCCCCCCCCCCCCCCCCCCCCCCCCCGCCCCCCCCCGCCCCCCCCCTCATTTAATATTCAGAGTCGCGCCTCAGCGCGGTAGGGTCCTGCAGGAGTCCTCCCGGGGTGCTCTTCTGCCCTCTTCTCCCGGGTGGCTGGCTAATGAAGAATGACTCGGAGACTCGTCTCTCGCGCTCTCGTCTCCACTCTTCCGGGAGTCATGAGTCTCCCGCACCCTCCGCCGCCTCCTCACCCGCTCCATCCAGGAGCCTCCCCTCGAAGAGCTTCCGTCGACATGCGATTCCCATGCCGCGACTGCTGGTGCGTCAGGATATCGCACCGTTCCGTCCCCCTCCGTCGTTCAGCATACTTATTCCATTAGCGCGAAGGGCCCTAAACTTTTGTTTTATCATTATCGCTAATTGACTGTATCAACGATCAATGATATAAAGGAAAATAAATCAAGGGAACAGGCGGAGAGAGGGAGCCAGACGGGGGGAGGGGGAGGACATTTATGAGGGATGGACGGACACCCCGGGCGTACATGATCCTGCATATGTTATCATTCGGCCCTACTCTCCGCGGCGGATATTCATAAATACACACACATATCATGTTATGTGATACACATGGTCGTGTATATGGTATCGGTGTCTCTAACGTATCGCGTAGCAACTGTACAAGAACGCGTGTCGCGGGCCCATTCCTGCGTCATCCTCGTCCGTCCCGCTGCTCCGCGTGTCCCGTTCTCTCCGTCAGGCACGGAGATTCTACCCCTTTCCCTCCCGCCGCGCTCGCCGGCTCGTGTCTGCGCAATTGACTGTGTGCCGTGCCGAGGGATACGTCCTGGGCCGTCCATACGCCGCGTTCTCTCCGCGCCTCATCTCTCACTGCGACTCCTATGTGTTGCGTACGGGTGGGTGGTATATAGGGTGTAGGGACATTGCGGGCATGGGGAGGATACGGAGATGGCCCAGAGGCAACGGGGAACAGGATGGTTGTTTCGTACGACGGGGACGACGCCACCGCTCTCGTCGGCCTCGGGGGCTGTTGTACTGGGGGATCGCTCGGGACATTCTGCCCCCGTATCTGCTCCTCTCACTCCCTTCGAACCAACCCCCCACCCCCACCTCCCCTGTATATATACATATACGCTTCACCTACCGCGCGCATACTTGTCTATATATTCCGACGGTATGTATGCATGCTCCTCTCCGATACTCTACGGCTCATGCTCGCCCACTCGCCTCTCCCGCCTGTATCGCGTTGTCTACCAATTAACGCTATTCAGTATGCCTCGTGTGTACACCCGGGGTAAATGTACGGATACACACACCGTGGAATACCACCAGGATTTCTGGCCAATGTCCACTGGCCTCGACCAATTCTCGGCTACGAGGCAATTTTACGAACTGCGGAGATTTAACCCGGGTGGCGTCGTGAGGGAGTTGACGATGTGGAGAGAAAAAGATCGTTGCTGTCCGGAACCTTAGGAGTTCGATCGAGGGTCAATTTTTCCTGTGCGTTGGAATAGGGATTGGGGTAAAAGTGGGGAATATGGCCCGGTCCATATATCATTGATTTACGTGTTAATCGAGGTGGGCCATATTTACCACTTTTACCCTAGGTGGTTTTCACTAATGACTTGCTATATACGAATAGTTCAGGGATTAATTGGGGGATTGCATCTGGAGAACGTTGACGTTTTTTAGTTCAATCCCGGGGTAAATGTACGGATACACACACCGCGGAATACACACACCGCGGATTTAACCTGGGTGGCGTCGTGAGGGAGTTGCCGATGTGGAGAGAAAAAGATCGTTGCTGTCCGGAACCTTAGGAGTTCGATCGACGGTTCCTGTGCGTTGGTATGGGAATTGGATGGTTTTCACTAATGACTTGCTATATGTGAATAGTTCGGGGATTAATCGAGGGATTGCATCTGGAGAACGTTGACGTTTTTTTAGTTCAATCCCGGGGTAAATGTAGGGTAGAGCGGGGCAAAATAGGGCAACGGGGCAAAACGGGGTTTTTGGGCAAAACGTCATTTTCCAATAATTTTTGGATGCCTGAATTCGCCCAGTTTTGCCACCTTGCCCGATCCAAAAATCATTGGAAAATTTAGTTTTACGAAAAAACTCCGTTTTGAGCCGCTCTCCCCTATGGATACGCACACCATGGAATACCACCAGGATTTCTGGCCAATGTCCACTGCCTCGACCAATTCTCGGCTGCGAGGCAATTTTACGAACTACGGAGATTTAACCTGGGTGGCGTCGTGAGGGGTTGCCGATGTGGAGAGAAAAAGATTGTTGCTGTCCGGAACCTTGGGAGTTTGGACGATCAATGGTTCCTGTGCGTTGGAATGGGAATTGGGTGGTTTTCGCTAATGACTTGCTATATGCGAATAGTTGAGGGATTAATCGGGGAATTGCATCAGGAGAACGTTGACGTTTTTTGCAAGATGACGTTATCTTTACGTTAATGACACGACATCTTCGGACATCATCAGATAAAAGTGCCTTGGCTGAGATTATGCTGAACATCGCCGTCGGTAGCAAAACCTGTAACGAATGCCGTTTTAGAACCACGAGCAGCTGCGGAAAAAGAAAATTGGCCTTCACCCGGGGAATCTCCAGACGCGGGGAAAGACAATTTTCTTTTTCCTCTACTGTCTGCCTTCTCAAAAGGGCATTCATTGAAGTTTTTGTCGGCGGCCGGGCACGGGGTAAATGGTCGTGAAGGTACACCGCGTCATCTTAACGCTGCTTAATTTCGATGCTTCGAGGCAAACCCCATAAAAAGAGGAAGCTTTGGGTTACGACTTTGAATGCCCTCCCCCATTAGAGTTCGACACATCCTCGCCCTCTTTGGTTTCCACCGAACGCGTCGGAAAGCAGCGCCTTCAGACCTAAATATAGCGAAGGAGACGAGGGAGACAGTCGAGCACGCGAGGAGGCCAAAACGCGTGCTGGGTGTATCGATGCGGCATATCGGCCCGAGCTCCCCCCCCCAGCAACTTCATTATATTTCAGAGAGATGTTGCTTCTCGCGCATTCTCCGTACCCCCCCGTTATTCGCCTTTGAACTCGCCCGAAAGCTCAGCGCCAGTCGAGCAGACGCTTACCATTTGGCGCTTGCGCCTCTTTGACTTTGGTTCTCGTCGTCGCGAGGAGCGCGGAGGGAGGCGGCAAGAGCTAGACACGTTGTCGTTACCATTTTAACGGGTTCTTCTGCTAGCACGAACCAAGTCGAGGAATAAACGAACATATCGTCGGTAGTCTCACTCCCTCCCGGGGCTCCGTCAACAACCCATCCACCTCTCGCCTCTAATAACTCCTCGGCTTTGCGTTCCCGAAATATCCCGCAGACACTCTCATTGTACCGCGGATCGGAGTTCGCGACTCGCGACTTAAATTGAAAATCTATATTTTCCTGCTCCGTCGCTATCGACGGTAATCCATATGCACTGAGAAAGAGGATAATAGTTTCTACTATACCAATAGTTCTCAGGTGGAAGGTCTATAGGGTAGAGCGGGGCAAAATGGGGCAATAGGGCAAAACGAGGTTTTTGGGCAAAACGTCTTTTTGCAATAATTTTTGGATGCCCGAATTCGCTCTATCGGATACATCAGGCTTTTCTGCCCAGTTTTGTCACCTTAGACGATCCAAAAATGATTGGAAAATTTAGTTTTGCCCAAAAACCCCGTTTTGCCCCGCTGCCCCATTTTGCCCCGCTCTCCCCTATAGATAGTTTTTGACAGTAGGGTAGAGCGGGGCAAAATGGGGCAGCCGGGCAAAACGGGGCACTGGGTAAAACTAAACTTTCCAATAACTTTTGGATGCCCGCGTTCGCCCCGTCGATACGTCAGGATTTTCCGCGTCGTTTTGCCCCGCGGTTCGATCCAAAAATTATTAGAAAATGTTGTTTTAGCAGATTGCCCCGTTTTACCCCGCTGCCGCATTTTGCCCCGCTCTACCCTATATATTCAATTGGTTAAAATATAATTATAGTCGTAACCATGATTTTTTGTCACTGCCGTAACTATACAATGTAAACATTCCCCCTGGAACTATTTTTTATGGTAAAGAGTCAGTATTGTTGTATTTGCGATGTCATTTTTTCTCAGTGTGCCGTTTTTCACTCAAAGTCCATCACCAATCGACGCCTCTTTGATCGGCTGACAAAAAAAAAAGTCCCGACATATTTTTCTCTCTTCTCCGTCGCGGTTGTTTCATAGCCAAGGTTGTTTTGCATGCGAAGTGTACCGCGAGAGTGTACAGGGAACGAGGATACAGAGCCGTTGAGAGGATAGTCGCAAACGACGACGATTTGTGACGGTCGAGCACGGAGGTAGGACCGAGCTGTCGCTGCGAGATGAGGGGGTGGCCCACCGGCGAAAGGCGGTTCCGCAGGGGGGGGGGGGAGAGGAGAAACATCATACCCGCGGACGATTTAACGAGCATTTCGCGTGGTCCAGCCCGGCACGAGCGCGGGGTAGGACACAAGAGCGACGTTGTTACCACCGCACAGGCCATAAATTCAGGAAGGGTCGGCTAGCCGTCTCCGGTACCGTACGCTCGTTGTTTTGTGCCCCGGTGATGTTTGATGCTTCTGCTGATGCCGGTTATCGCTATACGCTCTCGGTTACTCATCCTCCTCCCTGACTATCCTGCCGATAGCGCGAGATCGCGGAGAGAGAGCTTTGATAGATCGCGGGAGCGCTCTTTTTCATCCTTGGACTGTCCGCGCCCTCGTTGCGTTATTATACCGCAAGCTTCGACCGCATCGAAGCCTGGAAAGACCATTGAATGCCCTTTTCTCTCCCCCCCCCCCACCCTCTGGAAAAATTGCATCACTGATGAAATTTCCGATATATCGATGGATCCGTATGCTTCGATCAGCCTAACGTCGGCGGACGCGAGCGGATTCGGGGGTAGGGCAACGTTTACGTCAAACTTATTTCAGCCAAAACTTATTTTCGCCAAAAAGTGCCCAGATTGGAGAGAACATGTAGTATGTGAATCTTATATACGGGAGATGACGCTGTAAGGATCTTTGGACCCAAGTCAGCTTTTATCGACTAGTTTAAGAAGCAAACCGTCACTTCCGGTTTGAAAATCTTAATTTTTCTCCGGTACTGACGTTGTTGGGGAAAACGTTACTTCCGGTTTGAAAACCTCGGTTTTTCTCCTGTAACGACGTCATTGCAAAAAACGTCACTTCCGGTTGGAAAATCTCAGTATTTCTCGTGTAATGACGTCATTGGTGAAAACTTCACTTCCGGTTTGAAAATCTCAGTTTTTCTCCTGTAATGACGTCATTACATTGGGAAAAACGTAGCCTCCAGTTTAAAAAATCTCAGTTTTTCTCCGGTAATGAGAATGACGTCATCAGGGAAAACGTCAGGTTTGGTTGGAAAATCTCACTTTCCGATCGGAAGTGAGTTGGGGAAAACGTCAATTACGGCCTTCCAAACCGGACGTTTTCCTGCACGAGGTCACTTCCGGCCGAGAACTGAAATTTTCAAAACGGTAGTGACGTTTTTCCCTTGCACACTCTACGGATTAAGGTCGTTTGTCAAGTCTCTCGACTTGCTTTGTCTTCGTGGACGGTGCGAAAGCGACACGGAAGGTAACGTATCCGGATCGTGTTACAACTCCGCTGGGTCAACTGCCGTTCACTCTCTTCGCTCGCACAAAGCACTCGTCGCGGGTTTTGATTTTTTTCGTTTCACATCAAAGTATCAGTGGAAACTATTTATCATATCCCTCGCGTCTATTCTATTTTTCAACCTCGCGTACGATGCATAAATCGGCCAGTGGAGCGACGTATCGCGGCCCTCCGGGACTCCCCGAGAGCTGGATACACACTATTAAAAGCTTTCCCCCCCCCCCGATTCGAGTGATGGGCCCGTGAAAGTTGCAACCGTTCGCCGGAGTTGCTAAAACTCGTAAATTTTTAGTTCGACACGATTTACAAGGCAAACTTCTCGTCCCCCCCCCTAACGTTTCGCGTCTTCTTATTCTTCGTCGTCGGTACACTCGATATACGCATCGGGCCGGGGTTGCCCAACGTGTTTTCCTGCGGAAGCGAAGCTTCTTAAGGGAGTTTGTCACGTCGTCCTCGTTCCCGTTTTGGAACCCCCGACGCGATAGCGAGGAAGCCCAAGAAGCTCTCCCGGGCGCCCTACGGGAGTGCGGAAAACCCCGAGGCTGGGAAGCTCAGAAGTCGGTCGGTCAGGTCTCACGAAAGAGAGAATTAAACGCTCGCGCCCACCCGTTTATACTATTTCCTTCTCCTCTATTACCGCTCCCGCTGGCATACTGGCTGTTGGTGCTGCCGCTCCGGGAAATCGGATGTGTTCGCGTTTATTTACGAGGAAACTTGCTCTCTGTGTGTTACAGGCTCTTGCGAATTTCCGGCGAACTGGGCGGGAGAATGGTTCCAGTCGGGAAAACAGACCGTCACCGTGAATGCCACATCTTTCGGCGACAGAACCTGCGTCGAGAGGTACGACGACACCTACATCGTCTACGAGGAGTGAGTATTTTTAATCTTTCGTTTCGACCCTTCGTGAAACTGAGGGTCCTTCGTTTACGGCGAATGCGCCGTTTAAGGTAGTACTGGCGCAATGACTGACGCCGCCTAAGTTTGAGAGGAATAAAAGAGAATTACAAACACTTCTCGATCGGATAAAAATCTGAAAAAAA
>JAPYZD010009266.1:0-10190 GCA_030522725.1 Ichneumoninae sp. B BG-2022a
GAAAAGATTCATTTTGCATAATAATAATTCCAAAATGTTATTAACAAATTTATGAAAAAATTAATTGTTTAACAAATTACCCGGCAAAACAACTTTTTTAAAAATTGAAAATGATTCTTTTATTTGTCTGAATACGTATGAACTTTTTCAGATTTTTCAATTAGTTTTGATTTTTGTATTTTTTCAGACATTTTTTCCATATAAAAAAATTAAAAAATCAAAGCTAATTGAAAAATCGGAAAAAATTCATACGTATTCAGAAAAATAAACGAATCATTTTCATAGAAAAACAAAAGATGTTTTGCCGGGCAATTTGATAATCAATTAATTTTTTGATTAATTTGTTAAAAACATTTTGAAATTATTATTGTGCAAAATTAATCTTTTCAGTATCTTTGATCTGCATGAATTTTTTCAGATTTTTATATCATCGAGAAGTACTTGCAATATTCGCTTGCTTTTCTCGAACTTATGCGAGATGAGCGGGAAGCGACATAACTACCTTAATAAGCATACGCGGAGAAGCGGTTTCAGCGGTGATTAGCGGGCCCCGGCGAGACTCGAGAACACAACCGGTAGAGGAAATGATTCACGGCGCTCCGCCGTGGAACCTCGTGGCACCCTCCATCGTCGTCATTCGCCTAGTCGCTCTCGCTCGCAGTCGGGCTCCGCGGTAGTTGATGGGATAAGGGATCCTCCGGATTCGCCATCTTGGGTCCTCCGGGAACACCCAAACACCGAAACACCGGATTAACGTTCGATAGCCTCGTGTGTTTCTCTGCCGCTGCTGCTTGCCTCTGCTCGTCCGAATCGACGAATTATTTAGTTTCCACAACCGGGAGACTCACAGCCCCGCTGCTATCGCGCTCGTGTACCCTGAGAGTTTGTACCGTGAATTAATACTCTAGCACTTCGCCAGCAGGTTGCAGAGATACCGCTGGAACTGTGCGAAGCGAGCCCGATAGTCGCTACCACGTACGTCCCATCTCAGTGCCAGAGTCCAATCGGGAATCACTCCGACTCTCTGGCTATCTTGCAATTTCCAACGATTCTCGAGTACCTTTTAGAGAACCAACGGGAAAGCAGTTCGACACTCGAAACACAATCGTACCTGTATTTTTCTTCATTCTAAATTCTGATTGACCGTCCACAGTGAAGCTGTACAAATTCCTCACATTCTCATGTCTCCGTCCCAACGCCGGTAGAGCCTGAGTATTTCGTGAATTGCTAGTGTGGCAGAGAAAAATAAACCAAGTAAACGGGAGAGAAGAAAAAAAAACCGGAAAAAAAGCAGATGCTCCGTGTTGAGTGATTCGTGACCGTCCGGGGAGAGAAGCGAGAGCGCAGCTAGCTCGATTCATCACGCACCCATCCCAGAGGCAGCAACAGCAACAGCAGCAGCAGCAGCAGCAACATCAGAATCTGGAGTACCGGAGAAGTACAGCAACCGAGTGGTGAAAAGTTCCGCGTTCCTGCTTTCCAGAGTCGTGGCTCGAGTTGCTGCCACGGTGATATCTCTTCGTCCCACTCCTCGTGTTCATGGGTGGGAGAGTGTAACGCGAATATTGCGTTCCGGCTCTAAACTCCATTCTTTCAGTTTTCCTCTTGCAATGGCAATTCCACGTATGTTCGATGACCCGTGTGAAATCTATGTGTAACGCATGAGATATGCCGGGAGATGAAAAGTCTAAATATCAATGTGGTACGAGAATAGTCTTTGCTGTTCTAAAAAGCTAGGATGTCGTCATAGGGTGGAGCGGAGCAAAATTGGGACAACGCGGCAAAACGAGGTTTTTGGGCAAAACGTCATTTTCCAATAATTTTTGGATGCCCGAATTCGTCCTATCGAATACATCAAGCTTTTCTGCCCAGTTTTTCCACCTTGTCCGATTCAAAAATGATTAGAAAATTTAGTTTTGCCCAAAAACCCCGTTTTGCCCCACTTTCCCCTATATTTCATTAAAAAATACCGAATTTTCGAGTTTTTTTCATATAACCTGCGAGATACTCATTTTATGTCATTTTATTTGTACGATTGGTCGGCGATGCACAATTTTCACGAAAACTCACATGCGTCAAATCGGAGTCGGACATTAGTAATTGTGGAAAAAATGCTTGTTTTTCCTCAGGTTTGGCTCCCAGCTGGCAATAACAGTAGAAACAGAACAACAACGAAACCCTCCGATACTTTCAAGTTTTTTTTTTTTCACATGGATTTTTTGCGCGACTTTTTCGACGGCAATCCATAATGTTGCCCCGCTTACATTTCCAGCCAGATAGTAAAACTCGATGAAAGCGTGCCTCGCATTGTGAGCTGTAATATTACCCTAGACATCCGCGGAATCGATACGACTCTTCGAACCCCGTGATGTAACTGTGACGCTTGCCGTCGAAGCTCACCGTACACTCGGCACCTTCTCCACGAGACCGACTTTGCATCGAAGAAAAAGAGAGAAAAAAAAGAACAGAAATATCACCTTCAATAAAGCGCGGTATACAAGCTCGCTGGATACGGAAGGTGGATAACAAACCCCGCAATTTTCCAGTTCACCCGCGGACAGCGCTGTGTGAGTCGTCTAAACCGCGAATACTATCTGGCGAAAGCTAGCTAGCTGTCGAGAGTTCGCGTTCTATAGTCATAGAATCGCCGTCGGTATGGGTAACGTGTTCGGAGGACGCTATAGCCAACTCCGACAGTGGAACCTCTGCACTCGACGTGCATATTTACGCGCGCGCGTCTCTTTGTACCTGTCTGGGACGCCGCGGCGCGAGAGGCACGGGCCCCCGCGCGCGAGCGCGATTAACGCATGGAGAGACCTAAAAGCACGAGCGCGAAGCCGCGAGTGAACGAGTTTCAACGAACTCCATCCATCCACTTTGCCCGCACCCTCCGCTCTTCCTCTTCCTCCTGCATCCTCCCGCTCTTGCGCGCCCTCGCCGTGTGTGTGTTCGCCGTTCCGGCGGTCTCCTCTCTTCTCTCTGCAAACTACTCCGCTCTCTGTGCGCCCCCCCGTCTCATCGTTTCGAAACTGCGCTCGTTTACGCCCGTCCGTTTGACTTCAATCGAGCGGTCCTTTCGAGTGTCGTTTCATACCCTACTCCCACTTTAATATAACCGTTGTACGTGTACGGTGTGTATACGCGAAATGGAGCGTAGAGAACGGTACGCAGCGGCGCGACTAACGACTCGAATATACGTTTTCCGCGACGAAGACACCGAGACCGGTGAATATTACCATTAACCGTGCGCTCGTGACGCGTCTGCGAAACACATACGTGTCTGCGCAGAGAGCGGGACTCGCAACTTCGTTACGCACGCACCGCGATATGTATCGGCAGGTTATTCGCACGCGCGCACATGCATCGAGGTAAGCTAAGCGAGAAGCGGGCGATCGCTCGGAAGGTGGAAGCAGCGAGGATGGTATCGAGCGACGCGCGGAGCGTCGACAGGGGCGCGTCCGCGAACGCGGGGATCGCGGGTGCTACCACCATCCACCCCGCCGTCGCCTCGAACAGTTCGCGTTCGCCTCGCTCGCGGAGTCATCCCGTTGAGATTGGCCCGATTCCAAGGGAAACAAAACCTGCCGGAGGAAGAGAGCGAGAGAAGATGATACCCGGGGGGGGAGGGGGTAGGGAGAGAAATGCGCGTGAGCTGTCCGTACGGCGACAACGACGGCTCCATTCTGGAAATAGGCATCGGGAATTTATGAGAAAACAGACGACGCGGCTTCGCTCCGAGTCGCCGGTGTTTCCTGTTGGTGTCGTACTGCCCGTTTACCATGAACGGAGGGATAATAAAAAAAAATACAAAATAAAAATAAGGCGCACTGACAATTTACGCCGGAGGGCACACTTGTGCCTGTGGCATCGTACCCTCCGAGTTATTTTGGGAGCGAAGGGTACGAAGTGGGACGATCCTGCATACTGTAGGCATATAACGCGAACGCGCAATTCCCGTAGGGCCTAGGGTAGTAGGACGTTTCGAAGTGGGGTAGAACGGGGCAAAACGGGGTTTTTGGGCAAAACGTCACTTTCCAATAATTTTTGGATGCCCGAATTCGCCCTATCAGATGCATTAGGCTTTTCTGCCCAATTTTGCCAACTTGTCCGATCCAACAATGATTGCAAAATTTAGTTTTGCCCACACCCAGAAAAAAAATTTATTTGACGGCGACCGTTTATTTGGTTTAAGTAAAATATTTATTTAAACGAAGTAAATAGTTACTTCAATGAAATAAAAATTTATTTAAATCAAATAAATATTTTACTTAAACCAAATAAACGGTGGCCGCCAAATAAATTATTTTTCTGCGTGCAAAAACCCCGTTTTGCCCCATTGCCCCATTTTGCCCCGCATTCCCCTATAGATATGCCGTTGACGCGTTAGGGGATTTTAAAGGGACGAATCGTCGCGACGCGCACGTAGGCAGCGCTGAGGGGATGCCGAGAGACATGAGCACGTAGAAGATAGTAGGTGACTCGGAGAGGTATCAGCTCGGTTGTGGAGGCGGGCTCGGGACGGGCAATCTCGTTTATTCTTTCGTGGCCCACCTGGATAACATCAACGCGGAGTTCTCCGCTTCGAGAGACTCGTCGTTTCTCTTCTCCTCTACCGCGTCATTCGGCTCTCCCGAACTGTTTCCGCGACTATTTCATATCATCGCGGATAAACTTTATCTCCGTCAAAAGTCTCCTTTTTATCTTGATTTCACTCGATGACTCCGATCTAGCAAGTTTTATACCCGACTCTCCGCCACCTTCTCATATTCGCCGATCCAAAAGGCGGTCTCGCCGCTTCTACTAGATTGGAGTGTCGCTGAGCTTCCGAGAAAGTGAGAGACATAGCCGGGCGATGGAAGTGATGGTGTCTCTCGACGGCCGGTCGAGATACGTTTCGTTCGGTCGCAAGGCGGGCAAAATTGGCGCAATTTCAGACAAAAATAGAGAAGAGTGCCGACAAAAGTGCCTAGCCGGGCATGCGAGCGAGCGAGCTCTCCCGTTCACGACACAGACGTTCTGGAAATAGGCACCTGGAATTTGCTGCCGGGGGTCCCCGGGTCAGCGTCGCCGTAACACGGGCCATTCAGTTACCCCGAGACTACAAGCCATTCATTTTCTCTCGGCTTCCTCTCTTTCTCGTTTTCTTTCGTCTTGCCCCACCGCCGCGTCGCCTCCTCCCGGCCAGAGGCTGACGTTGTTTCCGCTCGTGTGCAGCAGCACCGGCAACCGAGCTCTCCATACGTGAAATCTTCACAGCCGCCCCGGGTGGATCACCGGCATCGTCGTCGCGTTTCTCGTACCATTCCGTTGGCTAGCAAATCATTATGCGATCTTGGCGTCCCTCCGTGAGCTGCTGTACAAGTGCTCCGGGAAACTATGCATTCTTCTGTACAGGGACAATATTCCGCATACCAGCAAAAAGTTATATCACCAGAGTCGTCCGATAAATGGGATTCGCTTAATCTGCTCAGTCATCTGCGAGACTATAATTTCGTTTATCGTCCAAGTAGCAACAGCCGAAGTGTCTCGGAGTCTTTTTAAATCCAGTGCAAAAATTGAAATCTGATCCATCGTGACCGTATACCGGAACGAGTACCGATATACAGTAGAACCTCGATTATCCGAACACCCATTATCCGAAACCTCTGTTATCCGAACTGCCGCTGGTTCGGATACAGTTTCCATTATCCGAACAATTGCGCGAAATTCTGGTATTCTTACATTGTTGCGCGCCAATACATTATTGCACGCTATAAACAACAAGCCAATTCAAGAATATATCACGCTATATAGCTTAAAACAGTTTGACTGTTCTGTTATCCGAATTTTCGTTAAGCTGAACCGGACCCAATTGGCTCGGATAATCGAGGTTCTACTGTAGACCGAACCAGATGTTTTCACCATGGGATAATACAAAACGCTTCGACACCCATCTAACGATGTTATGTATCACGAGAGAAAAAAAAATTGTTGCCAATTATAAACACGCAATCGACAGCAAGTACGTAGAGCCATTTGTGCTCGTTTTTCTCTCCACCGAACTAAAATGGAAGTGCTTAATTAATCGATTGGGGTATACACATGCGTACCTCTCGATTTATTTTCAACCGCCGCTACTCTCGTCCACTGTCCGAATATAAACCTGTGGCACTCCATAGCGAGCTTCGAACCACACGGCGGATCAACGAATTGGTTATCACCATATTTGGTAATGAAAGAGGCAAAAAAAAAAAATAATACTAACGCGAACGAGTATTCGCACGCGGGAATCGACGTTCGACAAAAATTTCTGACACTGTTGAAATCACGGGTCGTCAATTCATTTATTTCACACCAATTTGATACATTTTTAGGCTTCTATCTTTCGTCGTGTTCGCTCCATATAAAAATGATAAGATCGCTCGGTTTTGCCTCGGTCCGAGTTCTATTGTTCCTGCGACATCTATTCAGGTAGTTAGGAACATTTTTGTTCCATGGATCATTCGAGATAGGGTAGAGCGGGGCAAAATGGGGCAACGGGGCAAAACGGGATTTTGGGCAAAACGTCATTTTCCAATAATTTTTGGATGCCCGAATTCGACCTATCGGATACATCAGACTTTTCTGCCCAGTTTTGCCACCTTGTCCGATCCAAAAATGATTGGAAAATTTAGTTTTGTCCAAAAACCCCGTTTTGCCCCGTTGCCCCATTTTGCCCTGCCCCGTTGCCCCATTTTGCCCCGCTCTCCCCTACCTTCTTTCACGTATTTCCGAATATAATGCCGATGCATTATCTCCTGTGCTCGCCTGTGTTGCGTTAAAGGGAAATTCGCCCTCCACCATGCACGTGTCCAATGACGGAAATAGAAGAGGATAAAAAAACCTATTAGAACGTGAAGAAGAGGAAGCAAAAGAGAATGGGGGAGGGAGGGGGGGGGGGGCGGCTAGCGGGAAGAGTCGGGCAAAAAAAATTGTCGGATGATGATAAAAGGGAGCACAGAAAGAGACGTATAGGGTATGGGGAAAAAAATTGCATGGATCATGCGGATGAGTGGGCACCACATCCGGGCAAACTGCCCTGACCCTTCCTCCTCGTCCCTGTCTGTGTGTACCTTAATGAGCCTGGAAATTCTGCAAAACAAACGCGAGGGTGCTTCCGTGATTTATGGTCCCGTGCCGTCCCTCTCTCACTTTTCGTACCGTGCCGTTTCTCTCCTCCTCCCACCTTCGAAGCAAAGGTCCAGAGCTTTTCTGTACACCAAACGGTCTCCTTCTGTGTCTGTGTACACATGTATATAGTATATTCCTTTGGTCATCGGGATTTGCCGGACCGATAAGCACGCAGGAATGCAGGATTCTCGTCGGGATTACAAATAAGCGATAAAAAAAAATATATATATATTTCGTAAAGCGCGATCGAAAGCGGAGCCCCGGACAGCGGCTGGATTTTTGTACAGTGATTATTTGCGAAATTCAAAGACATTCGGAATGCATATTTAGAAATATTTATTTTTCGAATCTACCGCTCGCAAAATAAACAACTAAACCATGCTACGCTGCTTTCGCTTTGCGAGCCCTCTTCTTCGATAACCGGTGTCTACAACCTGAAAAATAAGTTATTTGACGGCCACCGTTTATTTGGTTTAAGTAAAATATTAATAAATATTTATTTCTTTGAAGTTACTATTTACTTAATTAAAATAAATATTTATTTTGGTGGCTAAAGGACTTCGGTCGATAGCCAATTGGCAATATATTTATACTCTCATGACAACTTACACTATGTAAATGCTATGTACCAAAAACTGTTCCATCTGGAATATTGTCAATATACTAGTACTACTGTTTATTTTAATAAAAATAAGTATTTATTTTAATCATATAAATATTTTACTTGAACCAAATAAACGGTGGCTGTCAAATAAATTTTTTTCTGGGTGTATTAAACGCATCGACAATCCCAACAAGTTAATAAGCCACGCAATGTATTTCGTATTTACGATTCTCCATTTTTTTTACAGGTTACAGTCGAACGTGTGCGATCCGTTGGTGTCCGTATGGCAGCTTAAACGCCAGGTAAAATTTTTTATACGAATTATTTTTTCGCGGGAGGGTTTAATGAGCTTACCGGACGAATTCCGTGCTGTTCCGACATGCGTGTGCGTGTGCATCGCTATCCCCGCGCTCTAGACACGTTTTAATAGGCCCGTTCTAATTTCGATGAAACAATTTACGAAAGCGAGCCTCTCCGGGCTACGCGATGCCTGGTCGGTGCGGCGAAGCCCGCGCTACACTGTGATTATCCTCCCAGTTCGGCAACTTTTTCATTCGTGCGGGCAACGCCGTTGCTGTTACCGCCGGACGGAGCCTCGCCGGTAGAGCAAGAGCGAAACGGACAAGAGAGAAACTAGAGGCGACGCGTGGAGGTTCATAAATAACGTCCGACAAAAAATACCAGCTTTTCTTCGCTTCTCCTTTTTTTTGTTTTTCGTTTTTTTTTTCATCCTCTGCTTCTCTCCGCAGCGTCGTAGAGACTCGGTCGTTCCGTTGTCGTTCTCCCTTGTGTGCACACACATACACAGACAGAGGCTCACGCGCGGGAGCGCATTTGTACTGCACGCTGCATCTATCCACGCCGTACTCGTTGCTCTCGCACCCTCGCTCATCCGAAAGTATACCGCCTGAAACTTTCACGATAACGACCGCTTGTTCTATGCGCCCGAAGATGCGGTAATCTTTTATATATATTTTTTTTTTACCCGCGTTCATCTCGGAATCAAGACCCGTTTTGGCATACCGAAGACGGCTACGAGATCCGACAGAGTCCCTCATAGCATGTTACATCGTGTGTGTATATATATAGGGATATAGCAGGATCGCGCGAGAATGCCGACGTGATTGCGGTCTATGCTGCTCACTCGATTCATTCTCTCGTGACTCGTGACTCACGAGACCCCTTCTCGCGGAGGAAGAAAGAGAGACGGTGAAAAAGAGTCACGAGCCGAAAACTCGGAAAGGTCGGCGTATTTGTGGTAGCTCGACTGAGCGAGGGATATCATTAAACCATGCGAACGATACGACATCGAATCATACACTATGACGCCCGCTTCGCGTTCAGTTGAGAAAAAAATCTCGGTCCGCAATTATCGTGAAATAATTAATTGACCCCTCGATCGACCTCTCGTTATGTAATGAGCGATCGATCCGTTAACAACCGGCTGATCATTGAATGATAATCGGCGTGTGTGTATATCCGAGGAATAATTGCGGTTAATGCCCGCGAAATCCGGCTGGAAATGGAAGTGGAAGTTGGGCTTTCGTGCCGGTATTGTTCCGAATGCCCCCCGGTAGGTGGTTGAAGGCAAGAAATAGTTGCTTCAATTAACGAGGGTGTGCATGCACCGAACGATCTTCGCCACACGGGTCCCTCCCCGCGACTCTCTTGTCCTCCCGACGGTGACTTTATAGAGTATATACATTAGCGGCGTACATACTAATACTATACGGGTTGCGTTGTCGTGGTCACGGTGTGGAACGACGACGGGGGCGCCTCTCGCCACTGACAGCCAGCCGCGAGCGATCGTGGCGGCGTCGGCGAGAGTTTCCGTGGAGAATCTTGATTACGACATTCTTGCGCCAGTCTAGGATGCCTCGGGCTGCAACCGCGACGGCGGCAGCGGTCACAGTGTGCCAGCACCGGTGTCTTGCCACCGGGCATCGAAACGAACCAGCGGCCCCCATCTAAGCCGCGCCTCGGAACCCCAAAACTCTGAAACGTTCGTTAAAGAGTCGTAAAACCATCGTGGTGCAGGCGCATATAGCATAGAGTGGGGCACAGTCGTAGTTCCTCCGATGCATAATTAAAAATATTTGTACAGTATTTGTCCGTTCCCGTTTCAAATTTAAGATCGATACCTCCAAGTTTACTCAAATTAGACATTTTTAGTCATTTTTCAAAAAAACTCAAAATCCCATATAATCGAACCACCGGCCTCCATCTAGGCTGTGCCTCGGAATCCCAAAACTCTGAAACGTTCATTAAGGAGGATCGAGCGCGAGACTCAGAGGGGATAGGCTCGGTGGGGCGCAGGGTGCGGGGCAGGTCGTGTGCAAATGAGAGGTCCGCTATGCGGCCTCTCACTCGCACGCGCCAACCGTGCCGAGATGAAGCCGTAAAGTTCCATGTAATTGCTTATTGTTAACTAACGGTG